>JAVHNF010062591.1:30162-46410 GCA_034783455.1 Micropsitta finschii
TTCCTGCCCATGGGAAGGGGGTTAAAACTAGATGATCTTAAGGTCCTTTCCAACCCTAACTATTCTATGATTCTATGAAAGTTTAATTTGGTTTGAGGTTAAGTATCCATTTTATTTCTTTAATATTGTTGTTGTTATTATTATTATCATTATTATTATTATTAAACCCATACAAAGTTGACTTGTATGTCACCGCTGTGCTGCGGTGGGTCCGCACGGGGGCGCTGTGGCGCAGCTGCAGGCTGCTGCCGGGCAGCGCGGTGGAGGGTGGGAATGAGACCGGGCCCGGGGCGCGGGCTGGGTGAGTCGCGGTCGCTCCGGAGCTCGGAGTCGCTTTCCCCACATGTAAATATTTGTAGTTTCGGCCTGTTTGATGTGTCGGCTCTCAGGAGAGAAGGCGATAATAGGTGCCTTTATAAGGTCACAGCTGCTTGGGATTGGTTTTTTTCCCCCTTTCTCAGCGTTTTAGGAGCCTTTGGCTGCGTGCTATCAGCCGCCGTGTGGAGCCCCGAGGCGTGTGCCCATACACCGGGCTGGCACTGCCCAAGTGATGTCTTCCCCTGTGCGCCCTTTCCCTCTCCAGCTCCTGAGGCGCTTTACCTAAACCCTGATGGCACGTCAGCTATTTTAGTTAGTTATCAGCGCCATCCGTCAGCAATTTGCTGTTGTGATTGGCACCGCTTTTTTACAGCGCTCTGCTTTTTCTGTTGCCATGATAGCATATATTGTGCCATGTTTTCAGATCCCGGCCGATTTCGCCATATGGTTTCCATATGGGAACATGCTGCTCTTGTTAGCCACCTTCGAAGCGGCCTGTCAGCCAGGTCCCTGCTCAGAAACAAATAAATTGTCTAGTGTCTACTGTATTTCCTTTCAGGCCGCACTCTCCACTTTAAACTTGGCAGCGTTTCAGAACAATCAAAATCCAATCAGCGGCCGTGCTAACTCCATATGTTTTATTTCCAGACGACGCGAGGTGGAGGAAGCTGGAACTATTCTCGGCGTGTAGCAGCGTTCAGGGTGACATGCCACAGATCGCGGCGGTACCCAAAGCCCCATTCAGTGCAGGGAGGTGGTCAGGTTTCCTGCAGAAAGCTGCAGCCGGCCAAGCACTGCAGATCAAATTAGTTTTCCTGGAAAGTGGAGCACCTCTAATAGAGAGTGAAACAAATGTAAACTACAATTAGTTCGACGTGTTGGAAATACGCCGGCGTCCTCTGGGGCTGAGCCTTACAGCATAAGCAAACTTGACAGGTTATCTTTCTTTAAATGGTGTTTTAAACGCGGTCATTACCCCTGTCATGGGTCTGTTGGCATGTTCTGCTGGGCTGTGTGCTGGAGTCCATCCGTCAGGCTCCTGCCTCTAAAAACAGTGCAGCCCGCATCTGGATGCGAAGCAGCATGTCAGGGGGAATGCGTGTGCACAGCCAACTGTAGTTTTTCGCATAGAGTTGCTTGGCATCCCCTGGGATTAGGCCTCTCCCTGTGAGTTTGAGCTCGGTCTAGTTTGTTCTAGTTTATTTTTAACTAGTCTGTGTTAATAGGTGCAGGTGATGGCTGCAGTGCATGACCTGTGTTGGTAGGATCAGTGGCATTTACTGCAGCTCACCTGCCTGTGCTTTACGAAGGAGGGAGATGGATGTAACAGGGTCAGGTTAGTGCCTGTGGTCTTGTAGCACCTCACACCAGCGGCAGGTTTGATCCCAGGCAAGGCACCTGACCCAGCAGAATGCAGGGATGGGGGGACACAGAGCTGAGGAAGCTACTTGGTTAAAAGTAGGCAGGAGGCACAAGGCAATGCTGGGACTTGTGCTTGTATCAGTTGAGTGCAGACACTGGGAACCAGCTCTAAGAGCAAATGGTTCCTGCTTGGAGAAGTGCTCATGTTATGGTACACAGGGAGAAAAATGTCAAACAAGCACACAGGAAAATTAGTCCCGATCCCAAAGGGACTGCAGTTCTCAGAAGAATGAAAGGAGAAGAATGAACCAAAACTAATGTGAGAGGGTAGGTTTGGGTTGGTGGCAGCTTGAACACAAGCCTGAGCCAGCCATGCAAGTAAAGAAAGAGTTGCAGACTGGTTTCATGGGGGCTGAAGAGCAGCAGCAGTCTCATCTCCCAGCCTGTGGTCCTGTTGCGTTGCTCCCTCTGGCTGCATGTTGGGAGTCCAGCACAGTGCAAGCGAAGCCCTCCATTTTGAGGCTTTTCCTGAAAGTGAGTTGTAGCCTGTTCCATGAGCCTACAACAGAGTGAGGAAAGCTGTCTGCCAAAGTGCAGGAAGCACCAGCAGAGCTGTTGAATGTTAATCCAATATTTAATGTTCAGTGGGTTGCCAGTAGTTATAAAACCGGTCATATGGTTTGATGGCTGTATACCACTTTCCGTGGTTACTTTACATCTGGCTTCAAGAGTGACGGAGTTGAGAATACCACTAGGATGTCTGTTAGGAAACACTGTGAGGCCTTAGAAAAGGCAATAAACCAAGATTTGTCATTGTCAGGGAGCTGGCTTGAAGGGTGCTTTGAAAAAGCACTCTGCGTGACCTTCGAGTGCAGAACAAAGTCAAGCTCCCAGGCATCAAAGTAATGCCACATGTCAGGAAGACCCGACATGTATGGAAAGCCTAGAAGGTGATAGCCAGCATGAGGCAAACGTGCAGATCAATGCTAATTAAGTGAGTGGTAATGTCTGAGTGAAAATAGCTGTCGGACTGTTCAGCTGTGGTGTTTGACAATGCAAAATGCTGGTGAGTGTGGAGGAAGCGATGCACAAGCAGGACTCCCAGAGCCTGCCTCTTTCCTAGGCTCTCTGGAAGGAAAACACAGTGCTACACACATGGCTCTGCCTATGGGATACTGACAGAGGGATGAGAGGTGTTGGTAATGTCTGTATGGTGCTCCTGGAGGGAACTGAGGCTGCACCAGCAGAGAGCATGTCTGTGTTGATTCATGACTGTGCTCATTACCAAAAAAGCTTTGGTCAGGTTGATAACAATAGAGGGCATTACGGGAGCGAGTGCTGGAGTGGGTAGCTTGAGGATCCACAGATTGGTAATGTTTTGGGTTCAGATCAGAAACCCATAGGGCTTTGAGGCGGTGAAGTGGGCAAGCTAGTGCCTGTATCTGCTTTTTCTAGTATTCTTCTTTCCCTTAGAAGTGGAAACATCCTTCCTAAGGCATACAGCACACAGACCACCTTTACCAGGTCAACCTTTACCTTTCAAGTGTGAATGTTTATGTGATGAACTGAGCGGAGGGCAAAGCCAGCTTTGCACTCTTGAAGGAGGTCAGAAGGCTGGAGGAGTTTGGGACACATGGACATGAGGGTCTCAGGCTTGTCAGCAGCAGTAGCCTGGGCCTGATCTACAGGGACTTGGAAACAGGGGTTCTTTTCTTTGTAAATCTCCTTTCTTTTATTCTGTTATTCAGTCTTGTTCACAGCCTGGGTTCAATATCCCCTTTCAAACTTTTTGTTTTCTTGCACCTTTTGAGTCTTTTCAACCTTTCCTAAATCCTGACCCACGTCATCTCTTTATGAAGCATTTTCTTTTCCTTCCTCATTACCTCATCATTTGTTTTTCACAATTGCCTTGCAAGCTGTTCCTTCCTTCCCTCCAGTTTGCTTGGTTTATTTGCACATCCCAGATTGTTTTTTTTTCTAGAAGGAAAAAAATGAAGAGGCTCACGTAAAGTATTGTAGAGAATAAAAGGTACAGCTTTCATCATTGTTTTACTTTACAGTAGTTAACTTCTTCATATGTTTAAATTAACCACGTTGATGTGCTCAGGCTTTGCCCCTTCCCTGGAGCAGTATCAGGGGCTGCAAGTGGCTGCAGGGCCTGTCCTCGGATGGAGCAGGACATGTCCTCTCTTCTTTCTCTTGCTTTCCTCTGTAGGATGCTTGCTTCATTGGCCTCTAGAGGACGGCTGTTTCAATAAGAGCAGACAGGAACAGGTCACAGGGATTAATATTTTCAATTTCATTTTAATATAATTAATTTTTTTAATTTTAATCTGGACAGTGCTGGAGTATTGGGTTTTCCCTTCCTGCCATCCCTCAAACACTGAATGCAGAAATAGCAGGATTAGTCTAATCTGACCCAGTGATCTATTTCCCCCATTTTTTGTCATTTTCCATTGCGTTTCACCAGATGAAAAGAACATACATAAACCATTTTCGATTCGAAGGTGGAACAATTATAATTTTATTATTTGTTATTAATTCAGTTATAAAGCCTGAAGCTGAACCCAGAAATCAAATAGTGGGTTTTGAGATGGTTTTTATAGCTGCCTGTATTCCCCCTGAGAAAACCGTGAAATTAAAGTTCTGGGCTTTTATTATCCTGCTTTCCCTAATGAGATGCGTCTTTGCTGCCTGCACAAGGAGATGTGAATAGACTGAAGGAAACACAGAGTAAGTCCCTCAGTACATTTGTGGTGGCAGAAGCTGCTCGGGACAGCTCTTGATCCAAGGTATATTGAATGCAAGGGCAGGAATCACTAGGAAGCAGGAGGGCAGTGTTGCCACATCGTATAAGTGCTCTGGTACTCGCTGCTTTCCTTTAAACCCCCGCTGCCCTCTAAGCGGCGATATTTAATGGGATGGAGCCCGGCGTCGGGGAAACCGCACTTCTGAGTGAAACCCCGGCGTTTGCTCCCTGCTCCTCTGCTCCAAGCTCAGTTTTGGGTCCCTGCAGGGACAGTTTCTTTGTGAAATGAATTCGTGGCTTACGATGCCGTGAGTCAAAGTTTTCTTTTGTCTGCAGTACTGAATGCTGCTTAGGCCAGCGATGTTCACATCGGGTGTTTGGTTTCACAGATTATGCTTTGGAGCAATCTGCTGCTAGCATAACTGCACTATTTCTGATTGTGACCAAAGTGAATTTGGTGAGTTCCTGCAGAAAACACGTTTTAAATAGAAAACAAATAACCAGGACCTTCTTCATTATATGCTTCTGTAAGAGGCTTCATTTGAGGAACAGGAGAACAAATAACCTGCTGTTCAGTGACAGCATTTTAACTCACACTAAAAATAATATATGGAATCAAATAGCCGGCCTCCATCCTGTGCACAAGCATATACATAAGTCTGCTTGTGCATATCTATTATGATAAAGTATATTAGGCTGATTTATGGAATTATTTTGGGTTTATTTTTGCTTGCTGCAAAGTATCAGCTTTACAGTGATTCATGTTGAGAGAAACAGAAAGCCAGTATTTGAAACTATTGTTGCTGCCTTCCTGCTTGAATTCCTTTCAGTATCGGTGAAATCAGTAAGAGCTTTGTCTTTGATCAAATGATCTGGGGCTGGGCACTCAAGGTTGCATTGGCTTTTAGCTGTATTTTCCTTTTTCAGGTGGGTCTATGATATATTTAATGTTTAACCTGAATGTTCCACACATTTAGGTGCACAGCAAAATGCACATGCAAATGGGATAATAGTACAGTAAAACCTGGGGAGCATTTACAGTGTATTCAGTGCCTTCCAAGTATGTAAGTAAGTTGCACATTGTGTAGAAACAAAAAACTACCAAGTGGACCTGCTTGGAGCCCACCGCTGCAGTAGGATGCATCTTGATGCTTGAGGAGGTAACCACTGCTCTCACACCACACAGGCAAACCAGCCCTGCACCTGGTGAGTGCATTTTGTGGTGGGCGCAAAGAGACCAGAAGTCCCTTAAAATGACAGGGTGCAGACAGGCAGAGAAGAGGCCGGGGAGAGCCATCCATAGGAGCTGGATTTTCTGGCCAGGACTTCTCAAGCCAGAAGGAGGTCTAATGGGAAGGGCAGGATCAGCAGCTGAGCTTCAGCCTTTGCTGACCAGGCAGTTGTGCTGTACGCACCATCTTTCCCTACAGACCCTCAGACAAGATGGTTTATCTTAATTTTTTCCTGATTGTGTCCCTCATTTTAAGAGCACAGGCTCTGTGGTAACCCCATGGTTCCCTGCTCCCCTTGGGTCCCTCCGTCTCTTCCCATCTCCCCTGGCTGCTCTTTGCTATAAACACAAATGGTTTGCTGAGCTGGATCGTGCCATGGTGGGGTTGTGGGATGGCTCCACAGAGCTGAAGGAATGACTTTTGCAAGAAAGGGTATGATCTGAGGTATGTGTGTTTGCGTAGCCCTTCCTTATTCTCTAAACTGGAGTAAAGCACAAGAGAGCTGGTCTTGATTATCCACGAGAAGAAAAGGCTTCAGGGAGACCCTATAGCAGCCTTCCAGTACCTTAAGGGGGCCTACAAGAAATCTGGAGAGGGACCTTTTACAAGGGCCTGTAGTGACAGGACAAGGGGGAATGGCTTTATACTGAAAGAGCATAAATTTAGATTAGATGTTAGGAAGAAGTTCTTCACTGTGAGGGTGCTGAGGCACTGGCACAGGTTGCCCAGAGAACCTATTGCTGCCCCATCCCTGGCAGTGTTCAAGGCCAGGTTGGACAGGGCTTGGAGCAACCTGGTCTAGTGGAAAGTGTCCCTGCCCATGGCAGGGGTTGGAACTGCATGAGCTTTAAGGTCCCTTCAACCCAAACCATTCTATGATGTAGCAGTTGCACTTAGTGAACCCAAACTGTAAGAAATGAGTGAATCAGTCACACAGTTTTTGAATCGCTCCTTCTAACATTTGCAGGTGAGCAAAAAGTGTTAAAACCAGGGCTCAATCTGGTCCTTTAGGCATCTGCGGTAAGCACTGAAGTGGACTGGCACTCCTGAGAGAAGGTAAACCTTGATCCTGGAAGTTACTCTTCGTGCCTTCTTGGTGGAAGCATTTGAAGGGGATCCTTAGAATACAAGCTGTTTTCAGAAGCCAGGAGGAAGGTGTCTGTGTTGTCTCAGCAGGCTAGAGTAGCCTGTCCAGGCAGGTAGCCTGTCCTGATGGGGAAGAAGAGCTGAACTCCTTTGGAGGGGCTCAGTGTTCAGCACCTTCCTTGTGCTTGTCTCTGTGAGACCAGGACAGGACAAATCATGGGGAGAAGACAGTTCTGAAACTATTATTTCAAGCTTTGTTTTGTACATGGTTGTGTTTCTGTGGCTTCTGGTCACAGCACCTCCTTACACAAGCTAAGGTGATGAATGAGCCAGAGCTGCTTTAATGAAAGTGCAGTTAAGGATCTGTTTTGTTGGTATGTTTTCTGAAGGATGTTCAGCTGTTAGGGCAGACAGACAAACCTCGCCAAGGGATCCTAGCAGGCTCATGTCACATCGAAGGTCATTATTGTCTGTCTCCTTTGCAGCCAGTTATGCCACTGACAAGCGAGCAGCAGAGGCTCGATGTCCCTGGCACTGCTGAAAACAAAGGGGGTGGGATGACTGGCTGCTTTCCCAAGCCCCTGCAGGGCCTGCAGTAGCCGCGATGCAGGGAGTGTCCATAGGACCCAAAGGAGGCTGATGGGGGTGCAGAGCTGGGCTTGCTGGGGAGGCTGCCAGCGGTGTGCTGGTGTCGACGGGTCCCCAGGGAGCTGTGGGATAACTTTAAGAAGTAACTTGTGAAAAGTGACTGAGGAAAGTAAGCCCTGTGTTCCCTGAATAAAGGAATGAATGAACAAGCGAACACATAAATAAGTGAATGAAAGAAGAGCGTGAGTAGCGGCTGCAGCCACAGGGGTCTGAGCCTGATCTCTGTGAATTGATTCAGTCACTGCTGCCTGGACTGAATGCTTCAGCAGTGACTTGGTGGAAAGCTATGGCCAAACTGTCTCCGAAATAGTACCTCTGAAGTTTTTGCATTAGAGATGCTTGCTAAGGAATTGCTTGGGCCTTTGTAGTCTGCACCCATGTGGTTTAGAGAAGAGAGGGCAGAGCCAAGAGGATGCACGCAGCAGGGGGATGCTTTTATCCCTGCAGCTGCCAGCTTTGAGGATGCTGCCAGGTCAATGGGGAGGCATCCAAGCCAGAGGGTGGATTCCCACCCCAGGGAAGGTTACACTGGTTACACTGCAAAGGTTACACTGGTTACACTGCAAAGGTTACACATGGTCAGCCCTCCACCCTCAGCCCAGAAGGGGAGGCAGCAGCACAGGCATTGATCGGTGCACCCTGTACCTTTTGAGGGCACAGAGACACTTGGCAGTGGGAATGAGGTGGCTCTGAGGGCAGGAGAGTGCGTGATCCTGCCTGCCCTGGGATATAAGCCTCCTCTCGGTGACATTCCTGGCCACCTTTTTCCCCAACCCCTTCCTTGGTTCCCCATCCGTTCCAGATCCTTACAGCTGCCCTTTTTGCCTTGTCTTTTTCAGCCCTGGTACTAGGCCTGGGGAATGGCAGTGCTTGCCCTGTCTCATCTTCAGAGCCTTGCAGGGCTGCTAGGGGCTTACAGCCTCTCTGATGGCTTTGCTGTGATTCTGTGTGTCCCCACTTTGTTGTGAGCAGCACTGGGCCCATGGGCTGTAAAAATTTGAAGGAAAGAATGTGTTCCATGTTGCTGATTATTGTTATTATTTAGTGCCTAACATACGCTGTTTTGCATAGGAGCAGTGTTTTCTAAAGTGTGTGCAAAATGGGCAGGAAGACATCTCAGTGCTGTAAATTTGCCTTTCTGCATATAGAGAAGAACAAACAACAAAACCTTCACTGGTTGCACTTTATCAGTGCAACTTTCTGGCATCTGTCAACTCGTCTTCCACCAGAATCTGTGCTACAACCCTAGGTGTAAATACAGCAGCACAGGACAGGCATAGCATGAAGTCTGTGTATTCTACACAGTGAGTACTGAGACTTACCCAAATAGCTCTCGATACATTGTTTGGGTGGCTTTCAACATCCCAACCAAAAATAAACATCAGTTGTGCTTCTCTCTTCTCTGTGTTGAAAAGCAGCCTGTGGACAGGAGAAAGAAACCCCAACACTTGCCATCCTGTGCCGCAGTGGCACACGACCCGCGAGTCAGAGACGCTACCTCATGATACAAGGGGTCAGTGGCAGTAAATCCACCGGAGACATGATGAGTGATGGCTCTGAAGGGAGAGCGAGTTGGCTGCCCCAACCCCGGCGGCTGGCAGCTTGGCTAGCAGGGCCACGGCTGTGCCAGCCCGGGGCAGCCAAGCACAGCCAGCCTGAAGCCAAATCCCTTGGCACAGGAGGAGGCCCGGGTGGCTCCACCTTGCAGCTGTGGAGGAGAGTGGAGGTGGCAGGCTGGAGCAGGAGGAGGTCGGGATGTGTTGTGCAGGGAGGTGTGGGCTGATGTTATGTGGCCAGGTGTGGGGGCACAGGGAAGGAGAGGAGAGAAGCCCTGCAGCTGGGAGGGTTTGTGGGTGCTGCTGCATGGTGCTTGGGGTTTTAGGCCCAGCTCAAGGGCTGTGCAGAGTTTTGCTGCCTCAGTGTTCCCCGTGAGTGTGGTGGGACCGGTCATGCAGACCACAACTCATCTGTGATCAACCCTTTGTGTGCTTGAGGGTACTTTCCTAGGAAATGGATGAAGTGTCCAAAGGGGTTCTTCATTCAGATGAAATTCAGAAACTAAAAAGCTGATGTGATACCAAACTGAAAGAAGGAACTGCGAGTGTGACATTAGTACGTTATTTTATGAATGTGAAGCATCAGCTAGGAAATTGCTGAGGTTGAGGGATGGATTTTAACCGCACAGAATCACCCTCCCAAAATGCAGTCTGTCCTTCTGACAGCAAAGGAGCATTTCATATTTTACAGATAGATCTTGTCAGTGAAGAATTTCAAAGGCCCTACCCTGAACCCAGCTGAGGGATTGCGCTGTTTCTTTTTGGAATTGCCACTCTTCTCAGTTGTGTACTCATTTACTGGGTGCTGTTAAAACCCTGATCCTTATTCTCAATCCTCCTGAGGCCTGACCTTATCTTATGCTTCTGCAAAGGCACAGGAGTGGCATAAAATCATTCCCAACTCTCAAAGTTAGGCTCCAAAGGGGACACCATGTCTGTGTGACAAGGGCAAGGTTGTGCTCCCAAGTCTCCTGTCTTTTAATTGTTTATGGATGACTTTTCCAGAGATTCTTTTATGAGAATCAGGATTGGGGTATGCGATGGAAGAACAAAAGATGCAAAAAACCTGTAAGTACTCAGGAAGAGCAAATAACATGTTGTAGACTGGTTGATTATTTGTCACATAAGCAGTCTGTATTTAGAGAGTTAGTTACATAAAAAGTATAGTTTCCATAGCAAGAAGTGAGAACACCCACCAGTGTTAGGCAGTTGGGAACAAGCAGTTTATATGCAAGCTAGAAGGAGGAGGAACATAAAGAATACCCTTCAGCTTTCCTAACTGCTGTTTTACTTGGACCACAAAAGTACCCTAAACACTGCTGAGAAAACTTAAAACTTTCTCCAATGTGCTCAAGAACTCAGACCTACATCTTTCATTGTCACTGGCTGAGTGCACATATTTACTTGTAGGGCACTTTTATGCGGTGTGATGGAGACATTAAGCTCAAGCCTGGTCTAGTATTCTGAAAATAACTCACCAGTTGGGAGGGGAATAAAGGGTGTTAATCTCAGCTCCTTGGCTGAAATTCCTAGTAAATTTTTTACTTCTCCATTCCCAAGAATAGGCGCAGTGTTCCTCAAGAAATAATTCATATTCAGACTGTTACTCTGTATATAAAATTTCAGTGCACCAGTGCACGACTAATCCTTAGAAGGAAAAGTTGCCCTCAAAAATCTAGCCAGCTCTGCAACACTTAGTAGACTTGAATGATAGGCAAAACGTTGAAAGAATTAAGTTAAATGTATTTCATGGGGAAAGAGAAAAACTTGGGAAAACTCTTGGGCAAATCTTTTACAGATGGCAGACAGCTTAATTGCTGTGGTAAACTTGTCTGACATTTCTGGACAAATCTGGGTGCTACGGTAATCCAGAGAGCCCAATGGACACAGGTTGGAATGGCCTGAAACAGAGACGGGCACTTCTTCATTTTAGCTGGGTTGCTAAATTTTCACCCAGGCTTTTGGGGGTGAGTTTTTCCTTCCTTATTTTTTTTCCATGTAACTCCTTTTACTAATTAAGAAGTTGCAACAGAGGCTTTAAATGAAGTGAATGAGGTTACAGTATTCCCCTCTACCAAATGTCTTCCTGGAAAGTTTTATGCTGTACACAGCTGGACAAACTTCAGGAAAAAAGAAGGGTTTCTTTTCTGCATGGAGCACTGTGCAGGACACAGCACTGACTGCAGGGGCACAGCCTCTGGCTGTCGGTGGAAGTGTGAGGGCTCAGGTGTGACTTCTTACTCTGCGCTCCGCTCACCAGTCTGGTGACCCAGTCTGCGTCTGATGCCAGTGTGCAACGTATTGCTTTTAAAAGCCGATAAAGTGCTGAGTATGCTGCTGCTTTACGGGTGGGTCTTGTTCTGGTCTCTTTCCCTGCACATTTTTATTCCTTTAAGGACAGTGTTTCTGGCAGTGAGCAATCCCCCAAAGGATAATATAATTTCAAGACAAAAATAAACCTGGCAGGGAAGTCAGGATTATAGAGCAGTGTCATTCCTCAAAGTATTTAAAAAAATCCTGGAATATCTCATTACCTGCCTAGGTAGACCCCCTTCAAGGTTTTCCTCTGCAAGGTGAGTGGTTGGCACTGGTTGTTTGCAGGTCAGTGCCTCCACAGGCCAATGAACCATGGGAATGTTCAGTATCCAAGGCAGGTGTGTCCCAGCAATGGTGAATCAGTGCTGGGGCACCCCAGAAGAGGGCCTGTGCTACTTTGTCATTTCCTAAAGGAGGCTTTATGGAGTCCAAGGGGCAGAGGCACAATGAGGGGGCTGGATGGGCTGTGAGGGGTCACTGGGAAAGAGACCTAGATGGTGGAGAGAGGGCAGCAGAGCTGGCTAGAGGCTAGGGGGAAATGCATTTTCTTTGGGGCAAGCAGTGACAAACTCCTCTGTGATGTGAGCTGAGGAGCTCAGGTTGAGGAGGAGAAAGTGCTGCCTATGGGACCCTGCAATGGGGGTATGTGCTGCGAGCTGGGGAGAGATCAGCATGGGCACAGTTTCTGGAGGAGACTAAGGCAGGTCATCAGGCTGCAGGAGCCTTATGTGCATCACATTGTGTGAGGGACTAAACTGGCAGAGAGAGGCAAGCTGGGGAAACGGGTCCCCAACACTTGCACTGAGGAGGGGCTCTTCCTCACCAGGTTTGATGGTTGCCCTGGGGAAGTCCCTCCAAGGTGCCAGTGCTTTGGCTGTGGTGCAGTCTGAGCTCCACTGACATACCTGCAACACCTATCATTAGAAAGCACAGCAAACAAACAGAAAGGATAACTAAAAAGAGAAGGCTCAGGACAGGTGCTGCTGCCAGTTGCTTCCTGGTTGAACTGGTAGGAGAATATGAGAGGTTTTTTCTGTCTCTCCTCTCTTTACCTGCCTCTGCACGCATACTTTCCTGCCAAAGACACTGGTTTGGGCTTTCTGCACACTGCAATGTGCTGCACATTTTGTTTTCCCCACAGAGTGTGTCATGATGCACCTGGAGGAGGTGGAGGATTGTGTTCAGCAAGTTCAATGCATCTTACAGGCTTCGGGAGCGATATTATTCTTTTCTTTATGAACAATCTCCAATAACCAGCACCTTTCTGGATGTGTTTGTTAAACATCTTAACAGCCTGCTGTTACATCTGCTAATGTGTTTTCAGATGCTCTTTGTAAGGCTGGCTGTCCCTGCTAACAAGTTTCATCTTCCTCACTTTCAGTGAGGAGAATGGCCTGGGAGATTCTGTGTTCCTATGGGAAACAGGTGTTTCTATTTGAACATGCTTGCCTTTTTCTTCCATTTTTTTCCCTGAATACCAAGCACAACCTTCTGCAGAGTGGCTTCCATCAGCATCTCTACTCAAGAGTGGAGGAACTCTTCTGGTTGGCATTTCTCTCTCTTCCCTGCACGCTCAAAGGCAGTGCTGCTACTGAGCTTGTGGGTGGTGTGAGCACCACACATTCTGCCTAGAAAGGAAGGTCCAGGGAGAGTGGGATGGGAAATGCAGATTATACTCAGAAAAGGATGAGGAAAGTGCCTCTTTGGCCATCAGGTTGTAGGGGAACCACTTGATGAGCAGCTCTGACTCAGCTGGAGCAGTTCCTGCAGAACTGGGGCCGTCCAACCCTCCTTCAGGATCAGACATGACATACATCCATGGTTTCCCTAGCAACACTGGGTGAGACCCTCTAGTCCATACAGTAAATGGATGTTTTGGGAGTGTCTTGAATGTGACTGTTGTTGCAACAAAAGACTGTGTTTACTGTGCTACCTCACATGAAACCCCCTTTCTAGTCAATGGAGAGAGACAGGAACTTCCAGGGTGTCCCAGGTATTTTAGACACTGACTTGAGAATGGGATGGTTCACTGGCTACAGTTTTTTTATCTTTCTTCATTGGCAGGTCTGCTTTCAACATCTCCAGCTTTCAAGAGATGAGATGAGATAGATTGGATGCTTTAGCCTACAAATGCAGGACCAGAAAATTCTCTCTATGAGGCAATTTTGTGTCTTCCTGTTTTATGTCGGTTTGCTCAGTGGGAGGTGCAATAGGAAGTTTATTGTCTCTTCGAGGGAATCTGGTCCCGTGTTTGTGGAGCAAGTAACAAAATCCTAATAACCGTCTTTGTTCATCATTCTCCCTGAAAACAGAGGCAGGTACCTACAGAAGGGTGCGTTTGTGATTAAAATGGGTACGGAGTCCATTAAATAACCTGGGAAGGGTGGGTTCCTCTTCTTCGTGCAGACTAGCGGAATTCATAGTTGTGGTGGCTTGGTTTTGGTTTTAGTTTTTGTTTGGCTTGTTTTTCTTTTCCTTTCCACATGATTTTTAAAAGTTTACTTTGAGATTTGAAAGAAAAAAAAAAAAAGGCAACATCTCTTTTCCTCCCTCTTGTAACATGGAAGAAAATTCACCCAAGTGCTTGATAAGTGTCGTTTGAGAGCTTCAGTAACTAAGACATCAGAGCTCTCCAGGATCACAGTATTTATCTCAGAGAAAAAAGGAAGACCTGCACTGTGTAAGCCAGGTCCTCTTACAGCACCCTCTGATCTTCCTCTTTTCTGATACAGACTGGCTGATTTACACAGCCTGCTTTATTTCGGTGTTTTGGTTTGCACGGAGCACATGTAAATGCAGCACACGGTGCCTGGGCAGTATTTGGCTGCAAAAGATGGCAGAAACCTCTTTGCAGCGCCTTTCAGAAATGCAATGGAGACCAGGTCAAGGAGCTGACTGCCCAGTGGTGGAGTGAGTGGAAATTAAGATACAATGTGTATTTAAGGACCAGCAGGTTTGGCCTGGCAATCAGGGAGCCTTGGCCGTCCTGTTTCAGCCTGGCCACCGTGGCAGCCCTGGGGATGTCAGTCCTCTCAGCACTCGCAGGTTCCTCTCTTCCCTCCCCCCATATCATTTAGAAATGGTCAGGGATGTAAACTGCTGCTTAATAAATTGATTAATTTTCTCATCTGGTATTGTAGGTGAGAAACTGCACTGAATAATATATGCATTTATCTAGTCTGTTAGTTTCATCTGCTAAAGAAGGTCTTTGCAGCAGGTGATGCAGTGTATGTCATTCCTGCTCCCTGAGCATGTTGCAAAGCCAGATTTGCTTGAGTCTGGAAAACACTGTATTTCAAACCTGACTGCTAAGCATCTGCTGCTCAGGGTGACTGAAAGTGTTCTCCATCCAGAGACCTGCAAGCATTTAACAGAGAAAACCCATGCTTTACTCCCTCTTTCCAGCGGGGATATGGGGGTACGGGCAGGTATGCTGGGAGCATGGCCTTGGAGCCACCTCAGTCCTGACCCTGTTCTGCCAAGTCACTCGGCATAAGCACACCCTGCTTTAATAGTGACATGACAAATAACCTTGTCATCCTAACAAGGCCATAGGCATGGTACAGGGATACTGGTAACCAGAAGTAATACCTTTCATTAGAAAGATAATAGGCGAAAAACCTAGAGGCTTTCCAGGCATGAGATCCTCTTCCCTTGCTTATATTCTGCCATGTGCTTGTCCCATGGCATTTATGCCTGAAGCCTTTCGCAGACTGTTGTTACAATATCTGTAGTTATGAAACAAATCCCAGAAATAGGATTGCTGTTCTGCCACTGAACCCAGGCCAGGGCAAAGTGGGAGGCAGTGTCTGCTGGCAAGAGGTGCTTTTATCGGCACTTCAGAGGGAATCTTGAATGCCTACCAGTGAGGAAGCTGTGAGATTAGTTGTGCTAAAACCGAAGCTGACTCACCCACATTTAATACCTTGTGGGAGAAATGGAATTCTTTACTTCTGTATTTATGAGATGAATTTGATTTAATATTGAGCAGATTATGGACAGGTAGAAACTGGCATGTGGTCTACCTTAATATCCAAGTAGAAATATGAGTGTAGTGTGCTTAATTTACCAGCGGTGGTAAAAATAACATCTGAATGTATTTCGGTTGCAGAAGCTTTTAAAGAAAGCTAAACCAAAACACCAAAGCAGAAGATTGTGGCAGAAGATTCAAGTTCTCTGTTGCTCTTTCCTTTGATGCTATATTCATTATGGAATCCAGTCCACCTCGCTCTGCTCTACTGACAAGTAGCAAAATGACACTATTTTATCCTGCTGTTTGTCTAGCAAAAGCTCCTTTCTTTTTAAATGTGCAGCTCCCGAGCATACTTGACTACTGAAGTGAATAGGAGCTTTGTAATAGGAAGCACAATATGATTCAGCTCTCAAAGGTGTGGAAATTTCATCTTTAGATACTCAGAGGGGTATGTTCTGAGTTGTTTTTTCCTGTATGTACCCAAGTTGCATTTAGTTGACAGCTAATGTTTCTAGCCAGATAATGAGTGTATTTCTCAGAAATTGTACACAGAGGATTTCTTAAGGGTTTTCTTCATTCACTTCCTATTTTTAGAGATGCATGTAATTCACAGTGCTTCTCTCTCCATTATAATAAGGCAGCAGGTGTTTGGTTAAACTAAATAATTGTCAAATATTGTTTTCCTCTTCTTTACAGGTAGGGCTGACAGATCATTTTCTAGGGTTGATTTGGGTTAAAAAAAAAAAAGTTCAGCATAATGGAAACTTGCTTTGAATAGGGGTCAAATGGATTCAATGGAAAAAATGCAAGGTTTTCATAGAATCATAGGAAGATTTGGCTTTTAAGGGCCTCTGGAGGTCCCTAGTCCTGTCCCCACATCCCAGATTAGAATCAGAGAATCACAGAATGCTTTGGATTGGAAAGGACCTTAAAGATCATCTAGTTCCAACCCCCCTGCCATGGGCAGGGACACCTCACACTAAACCATGTCACCCAAGGCTCTGTCCA
>JAVHNF010062591.1:46510-56842 GCA_034783455.1 Micropsitta finschii
AGTTAGGGTTGGAAAGGACTTTAACATCATCTAGTTCCAACCCCCCTGCCATGGGCAGGGACACCTCACACGAAACCATGTCACTCAAGGCTCTGTCCAGCCTGGCCTTGAACACTGCCAGGGATGGAGCATTCACAGCTTCCTTGGGCAACGCATTCCAGTGCCTCACCACCCTCACGGTAAAGAATTTCTTCCTTATATCTAACCTAGATCTCCCTGTTTAACTTTAAACACGCTGCCCCTCATCCTATCACAGTCTCTGATGAGGAGTCCCACCCCAGCATCCTTAGAGACCCCCTTCAGATACTGGAAGGCTGCTATGAGGTCTCCACGCAGCCTTCTCTTCCTCAGGCTGGACAGCCACAACTTTCTCAGCCTGTCTTCATATGGGAGGTGCTGGGTAACTCTGAAGCCAGATGGCTCTAGCGGTTCTCCAGTTGAGTTTTGACACTGCAGATTGGAGACTGCTGGCAGCTGCAGAGGAGTTTGTTGCAGCTGCCCAAAATTAATCCAAGATGAACCATCAAGTGAGTGAATGCTGTCCCTGGATGGATGCCTGGCGTGATGCAGAATCTCCAGACTAAGGACTGGCCTGCCATGGGTAGCTGGACCCCGACCCTTTTATGTCCTTGTTTGTCTCTTTTAATGTGGGGGTTTCAGGAGCAATTTCTTTGGCGACTCCAGGCTTTTGCATGGCTTAGGATTGGCAAAGTCATTGTACTTTGCTGCGCATTCAGACCTAAGGTTCAGTACTCTATCAAATCATTAAAATGCTAAGAAACATAGGCTTTTTTCTTTTTATACTCCATGGACAATAGAAAATGCTTTCAAGCAGGATTTGAGCAGCTTTCTTGCTTTGACATTAAAAACATTCTTGTGCAGAGCAACAATCACACAAATTGCTGTAATAAGCTGTTCCATTTATAGCAATGTGAACAATATTTATCTGCTATTGGTAGTATTTTGGACAAAATCCGTGTGTGGGCTTGTGTTTAAAAAAGAAACAGTGGAGGAAGAACACAACACAGAGGAAGAATAAGCTGTTGACTAAAAATTTGCCTGTTGCAGTGGCCACAATAAACCCGTGCACTAACACTAATTTTAAATTATCTTGGTTTTGAGACTGCAGAAGAGTGGATTTTTGGCAACTTCTAATCACCTCTTTACTTCCTGAGACTGATTTTATTAAAGCATCTTATGCTGATCACCTCAAAACCAGTGATGTTTGAAACTGTCGGGTAACAACAGGATAATGCCAGCCATCACTCTGTGTCGTAAGTCTTGGGCTTGCTATGGAGTGCGTGAGTGAGTGTTTGGAATACAGCCTGTAAAAACTGTTATTGAATTTGCACTTGCACACTTACCACCTCAGTGAGTGGAATCTTTCAGGTTTCTGAGGACTAGCAAAGGGGTAGGAACAGGATTTTCTCATTTATCTTTCAGTGGGTTCTTTTCATGGTCTGGAAGTAAACCAACTGTTTGTTATCCCACCTGGCATGCTTGATGTGTGACAGTCTCCAGAGTGATGGAGACAAACGTAGACAGTCAGTGATGACTGCTGTCAAGCTGTGCAGGTGATAGGGTGCTGTGCAGTTTTTGTGAGAACCTGAGGAAAATACGATGTGTTGGTCTGAATTTATTTCATGGACTGACACTCCCCATGTCATGGTTGGCGCTGGGTGATGCGTTCACAATTGTAATGGAGAGAGGCTAACCAGCCTTCGCACAAAGTCTTTGCAAGAGGCATCCGTGGTGGGAAACAGCCAGGCTTGGATACCTTTGAGATGCTTTTTGGTGCTGGTGGTAAAACAGGGGATGAATATTACTTTCACAGCCTGCACAGGGAAAGGAACCTGTTGCAGCCTTTCCTCTAATCTGGCACATAATGCACACCAGTAAAGTTCACCCTGACTAAGGTCTGGAGACTGTAAATGCTTTCCCCAAATGCAGTATTTTTTCCCTACTTCTTCCTGCCTGCCTGTTTGAGCAACCTGCCACTCTTTGTCAGCAGGCTCTACCATATGCCACTGTGGAAAAGAAGGCGACATGCCACTGAGGTAGAGAAGACTTTTTTATTAAACCTTTTAGCGCACAGCACCTACTCCCTTGGGTGCTAACACAGAGGGAGGGCACGGACAAAGAGCTGGAAGCAAGACAGAGCCATGGCAGCAGGTACTGGATGACTTCCCTGGTGCTGGCTTGCTGCAACGGAGGCATCAGCTGCTGTTGAAGCGCTGACTCTTTGTGAGTGAACTCCGTGGAAGTGTAATAGTAGGCACTGTATGCTAACTCAAAACCTAATGTGTTATTCCTGGCTTTTATATACCTGGTTACCCATGGGTAACGCTACATGATATTTATTATAGCAGGGCAGGACTGCTTTGTAATCTGAATATGCTGCATTCACACCACTGACATGAACAAAGTGTTTCTTCATTTCTCTAGCCATTAATGGTTTTCTCATAAGAAACCATGAAGTCAGTTTTGTTGTGTTTGTCAGCTGGGTTTAGACTGTGTGTATTTTGTTCCACAAAGGGGTTATTCAAAAACTGCCCTTCGGTCTTAATTAATTGCAGACCTGATGGAAGGCGAGCCCGGTGGGGCTGGAGAGGTTCCCGTCTGGTTTCCATTTCGCCTGCAGGCTGTGTGTGGAAGCACAGCTGGCTCCTGGTGCTGGGACCTCAGCTGCTCGGCACAGTCTCACCAGTCTGCCACAGTGTGGGGTGAGTGCTGGTATTGACAGATATCACTTATTTATTGATCGGCCTGCAGCCTGCTGGGGTTGTCTGTAGGCAGAAAGTAGCTGTGGGCTGGCAAAAGAGCATGAAAGCCTCAAACAACCTCACCACTTCCAACCTTATCTCCTTCAGGTAAAGGCCTGTGTGACTCTTCTGGAGGCAAACTCCCTGTTCACAGCAATTAAATCTTATGACATTTAGCTGTGCTTTCTTTCAGTTCTTGGTCTGTTCCAGATTTCCTCCCTGCTGTCTCCCAGTGCCAAGGTCTCCTACTAGGGAACCATTCAAAGTAAGGGGTTTCACAGCGGTCCCATCACCTTAAAGTGCCAATGTGTGTTTTACCACAACTGTGAAAGCCAGATGTGAAGCAGTAATGCTCCCTGTGAAAAAAACCCTTATCCTTAATAAAGGTACACAGTGTGAGAGTACCCTGGCTGGTTTAAACTCCTCAGAGCCTCTGCTTACCCATTTAATTTATACCTGCTGTAACCATACACAAAGCCCAGAGATTACTTCTCTTTCCCCAGGAGAATATTTTCTATTGAGTTTGGCTGTGCAGAGCTCTCTTTTGCAGTTGAGTTACAAAGCACAGACCAATAAAAGCAGGAGGCTTCTCCAAACACTGCACAACAGCATGTCGGGATGAAAGGTGGATCCACGGTCCCGTTGCCCTCCAGGAAACTGCATCTTGTTACAAAGCAGTGCAGTTTTAAAAAGCACCACACAAACAAGTCCCCTCCAAAGAAAACTCGTGTGTAAATACCATCTCCCTCGGGCAAAAAGAGGGTCTCTCTGATTGAAGTTTGAGCTTGCATCTGCCTGCTGGGTAGTACCTATGGGGAAAGCAGGGTGTGGGGAGCCACACAGTGCCAAATGAGGAGGTGAGAAATCCTGCTCTCACCATGCACGGCCACTCATGTTACACAAGGGCTTGTGCTGTGTTGGCTACCAAGGTGAGAAACGAGGGCAAATGTGCTTTCTGCTTCAAGCAGCTCTAAGTTTAGTAAATTAAAAGTGAGACATAAAAATGCCTCAGGAAATGCCAAGGGTGGTCCTGGCATAGTGCATAACAACAATTTGTTGCTTGGCATTTTAGCGTCTTCTGCACAGACAGACAGGGGGATTTCTGAGCTTTACAGGAAAAGTGGATGCTGTAAGAAGGATAGAACTGCTACAAGGACTAGAAATTATCTCGGCAGGCAAGCAGACAGCAGATGCAGAGTGCAGAACTGAGGCAAGATACACTGACTGCTAAGTTCAATAATGATGTTGCAGTAGGACGTACCAGGTCAGAACACTTATTCCAGTACCTTCCTTTGATAAGTGATTTCAGATGCTTCCAAGGAGAGAGTGAGTAACCCCATAGTAAAATGGAGTGAAATGGGAAAGAGGTGAAGGTATTAAGGAAACTTGGAAGAGGGTAAGCAGCTTCAGGGAACATGGAAAGCACACAGGACATGGAAAAACTGGAACATGGAAGCAGCACAGGACATGGGAAAACTGCACATGCTGGGTAGGATACAGCTGTCTCACATCTCACTCTGTGTAGCTGGGTGGGTAGGTGACACATGGGGCAGAGGGCTCTTGCACCAAGAGTAGCACAGGTAACCCAAGGCAGTGAAAGCTGGGCTGTATGAGTAACATGCATACTGTGAAGTACCTAAGGAGATCATCTCTTTGTGTGTGAAAACAAACAGGAGATTATTGCTGACATGTGGCATGGTTACTGAGGGAAGCTGGCACCCACAGCTTTTAGGAAGCTGTGCCTACACTCTCTTGCTATGCATCGAGGGTACTGAGCAAGAAAAGCTGGGAGAAGGATGCTCAGCTGTACATTGCTGTGGCTGGTGGAGTTTGTCGAACTGAGCATAGAAGTGATGCAGCCAAGACAACTGTGCTGATGCCATGAGAAAGAATACATTTCTGTGGCCAGGACTTGTGTGACAGGTCAGGCTAAGAGTGCTTTAGGGACCAAAGCCTTTTGGGTCCTTATGCACATTTCTCATGGCATTCCCAGCTGCTCTAAATGCTGTCTGTGCTACTGGAGGAAGTTTGGTCCCATCATACTGATGCTCCATGACAAACTGCTTGCTGATCTGTTTGTTGGCTTTTGAGATTAAAAGGATTTCTAAGATAAATGAGCTTTCCACATAAAATTGCCACACAGGTCTAATTAATTATTAGCCAATCTATTACTCAAACACCTATCATCACAAACTGATAAAAAATGACAGAAAATCTTTCAACTAAAAAGAAAGAACGGATACGGTCCTTCAGTGCAAAAGGAGGGCGAACCCCTAGAAATCATGGCATAAACAAGATGTAGTGAAAAAGCATGCAGGAACCTCTCCTTTGAAAAGACTATAATGAATGTCTGACACTTGGTACAAAAGCACCTAAAGGCTAGGCACTTCAGAAAAGATGAACCTGCTGCTTTTCACCTCCACCGTTCCCTCCGAAAAAAGAAAGGGAAAATCAAGCAGGAGAAATTGCAGTCTTTAGCAAAGGTGTGCTGTCTGTCTTTTACATGTGCTGCAGAAAAATGTTGAGTATTCACTTGAAATTACTAAATTCAGAGGGGAAAAGAAGCTTCTGCTCTCCTCCTGTTTTCCAAAGCACCCACCTACAGAGTTCAGGCATGTGAGCTCTATTGACTCCATCAAGTGATTATGGGAGTTGAGGGGTTTGGGCATCATTTAGACATAAAAGTTCTGCCAGAGTAATGGTCAGTCCTCTGACTGAAGGCAACGCACACAGGCAAAAATGCTTTGCCAATATATATTGCAGGCATAGTGACCAGTGCAAGATACACAAAAGCAAATCTTCTGTATGCTTGAAGGGTTGAGTCTATATTAAGGCTTTTGCTGTCATAAAAATGTTGTAACAACAACAGCAACAAAATCACGGCAGCTATATCTGACCACAGTAATTAGGCAAAAGTTTTATGTGACCATTTAGCTTAAAAACCCATGTCTTTCAACCTCAGCATCAACTTTGGGAAGTGTTTTCAAAAGAGCTGTGGCAGGTGAGTTGCATGTCAGTAAAGCTCAAGGGATTGACATGAGAAACATGAAGAAAAGAAGAAAGCTGGAATGATGCTTTTCAGTCAGGTGAAATACAGCTTCATTGTTGCAAGATTTTAGGAGCGATTAATAGAAACCTTACCTCCTAGGTTTTTTGGGAGCTAATTGCATTTGTTATTTTGTATATCTTGCGCTGAGTCAGAAAGACACAGGCTTGAGGGGTCTCTTTCTGCCTCTGACTTAGCTGGGCTGGAGTTGCCAGAGCATAATAACAACTTCTGAAGTGTCTCTTCCCATCAGCTTTCCTCTTCATTGGTAACAGCCTTGAACAGCTGTTGACATACTGCTACAGAAGAAATGTTTTCTATCTGAAGAGCAGTTTAATCAGATGTGGGGCACTGCTCTGATCAGTGCTGCTTGATCAGTGTTTACAATCCAGTCAACTTCACTAGGTATGGGGCAAGCTTTTACTACAGACCACAGCACCCAGCAGGCAGGACCAAGGAACTCTTACAAGCAAGATGAAACGTCATGGACATTAGTTTCAGGGAAAGAGAAGAAAGTCCAGCTAGAAAACTGTTAAAGCAAAATAGTCGCATATAAATAAGACAACCTGGATTATCAAAAGCAGTTAAAACAAACTTCTGTAATCATGACTGTAAGCTATTTGCCAAAGGTAGTAAAAAAACCCAGAATTATCCTTTCAGGTCTGTGGTTTAGACCACAGTGTCACTGATAATGCCCAGCAGGAGGAAGAACAAAATGAAGGAGCTGAGATGTCTGACCTAGTAATCACTGAAGGATCTGTCCTTCTCTAATGCCTGAGAAGTGTCAGCACAAGCTGAACCTGAAGCCTGAGTGATGTTTTTCTTGCCAACCTGTGTTAGTGTCTCTTTCTTTAAGACAAGTTTAATCATGTTCTCAGGCATGGCTGTGCAGAGACAACACTGAAAGCCAGCAAGAGATTTCTGTAGCAAGCTACCCTTGAACTGGAACTGGCCTTGTGCTATTTCACCAAGACTTTCTCAGTACTCTCAGAAGCTGATGAGACATGGAAGACCCTCAGCTGCTCACCCGAAGACCTCCACAAAGTCAGAGCAGTCGCAGTATTCCCCTTATGACTTTCCTGGTCATTGTTGATGTGTTGTGAAAGTATCTGTATGTAAATGCTCAGTTTGCCATGCTATGGCCAGCCCTCTCCTCCCACTGACAGCTGCCGTGGTGTTGACTCTTCGTGTCACCTGCGGAGCAGATTGTGCAGCATCTCCCATATAATTGGACAGAGGGATAAATCTGGTTAAGAAAAGACAGCAACTTTATTTCCACACAAATCCTTTTGGAAACAGAGATGATGGATGGAAAAAAAACATCAGCGGGACTTTAGGAAAGTTATATTTCAAAGTTTGCCAGTGTGTGGCAGTGGTCTTTTAGTAATGGCAGTCACACAAAGTGAAACACAGTTAAGTTGAATGCCTCACGGTGAAGGTTGACTTGAAAGAGGGCCCAGACGGCCGCTCACAGGGCACACACAGGATTCAAAGACACCAATTTTCAAGACTCCAATTAAACAAAACCATGTTTTTTAAAATAAATCGCTGTAAGATCTACAGTAGCTTAACCTGAGGTGTGACAGAAATGAATTGCCAATAAAACCCTCCAAGGAGGAGCAGTTTAATGGATGCCTTTAACACTGCTCACAATAAAATAGTTTTCATAAGCAGCTCATATATCTCCCAGGCTCCCTTGGATGTGCTGCTGCTGAGTGATTCTGCAGTCATTAATGGATTGCAAAATCCCCTTTACCTGCAACTGAAGTCAAATAATTAACAACTTGGTACCTTTCCGGGACAATAGCCTCCTTTAAATATGCTTTGAAATGCACCATGTTTGAGTAATGGGCACAGCTGAAAACCACAGAGGGTTGGATATCTCACTGCTTTAAGGACCTCTGGGAAACTCCCTTGGAAAATCTGCCTTGTTTACAACTTGAGCTCTCAACTATGAGGGCATTGCTTTGGCAGCAGCCTGTAAAGCTGAGAGGCAAGCACAGGGACAAGCCCAGATCCATTTAAGGACTAAGTTTGAAGCTGTGATCTCGCAAATGTCTGATCAGCTTCTGCCTCAGCCTGGAAGCACATAGTGTGCACCATTCACAGGGCTCGAGGAGTGGGGCAGTGCCCTGAATGGGAGCCACCGTGGCTTCTGCTTGCATTTGGGTCATCTCTTTGCTGACCCAAATGTTTCCTCTGTATTTTATCCAAAAGCTGTTGCATGTGAAACAGAGACACTGCTGAGACTGAGGAGTAGGTGTTTCTTTACATGACTGTCCTAACCATTGGGAAATGGAGAAGGAAGAAGAAGTGGGATCAAGCTGTTTGCAAACAAAGATTTGCCAGTAGAGTGATACAGGGAAGCGGAGAGCTCTTCTTGGAGCATGAGAGTGATGGGTGACTGGCTCATTTGGCCCTTAGTGGCTCTTCTAGGAGGTGCCTGTGTTGGATGCCAGGGTGTGAATGAGCCACAATGTAACAGTAAGCATCCTGAAGGCAAATTGCTCTACATTTTGTTCTCTGTTTTGTCGCTACTCTCAAAAGCACACTGGTATCACTGCAGGGTGGTAGGGCAGGTGACATGGCTTCCATGGTCATAAACTACAGCTTTGTGTGCACTCCTAAGAGGTGCTGTTACTTCACAGGGACTGTACAAGGCAAAAGGGAGAGTGCTGAAGGCACAGCATCAGAGGCAAAGAAAATGAATCTCTGAATTCTGAGCCAGGTTCATGCTCAGCCTTCTAATTCGAAGGCAAAATGGTGGCTAGTTGCATGAATGGTATTTACAAACACTTTGGGGTGTATGCAGAACTCCTCTTGCCTGAGACAATGAGCTACTCTGCTGAGTGCAAATTCAGCGGTTGTATTTTCAAGTAGATACCTTGGCATTTGGTGGTATATGCCTGTAAGAGACTCTGCACATTTAAAATGCCTTGGCAGGCAGCATGACCTGAATCACCTCTTTTTTAGGGTGAAAACTCAGTGGAAAGCTTTTCTAAGAGGTGAATATCTGAAATGCTTCTGCCAAAACCCTTTCCGCCCTCCCCAGTCATCTGATTGGAAGGACAGCATAGCAGTGCTGACGCAGTGTCACGGTTTAACCCCAGCCAGCATCTAAGCCCCACACAGGCACTTGCTCACTCCCCCTCAGTGCGAATAGGGGGAGAGAATCCGAAGGATAGAAGTGAGAAAACTTGTGGGTTGAGATAAAGACAGTTTAATAGGTAAAGCAAAAAGTCGTGCATGCAGGCAAAGCAAAACAAGGAATTAATTCACCACATCCCATGGGCAGATAAGTATTCAGCCATCCCCAAGAAAGCATCACACGCAATGGTTACTTGGGAAGACAAATGCCATCACTCTGGACATTCCCCACTTCCCTCTTCCCTCAGCTTTACATGCTGAGCATGACCCCATATGATATCCCTTGGATCAGCTGGGGTCAGCTGTGCTGGCTGCGTTCCCTCCCAGCTCCTTGTGCACCCCCAGCCCTTGCTGATGGGGTGGTGTGAGGAGCAGGAAAAGCCTTGGCTCTGTAAGCAACTGCTCAGCAACAAATAAAACATCTCTGTGTTATCAACACTGTTTTCAGCACAAATCCAAACTAGAGCCCCGTACCAGTTGCTATGAAGAGAATTAACTCCACCCCAGCCAAAACCACCACAGGAAGTGATTCCTTTTCCTTTGACGCAGCTTTATTGCAGTGATACAGGTTCATCTGTGAGGAGGACAGTGTAGAGGGGGCAGTAAGGAAAAGAGCTGGACTTCAAAAATAGGGACACCTGCCCCTGCAGTGCCTGGCACTTTAGAGAAGGGAGCATGAAACCATGGTACTTTATAAAGCAAATGGTGAGAAGGGTGGTGGTTTGGGGAAAAAAAAAGGAAATGCATTCTGGTGTCTCTGGTTTTGGGGGAATGATGAGCTGATTCTCCTGCCAGCCACAGCCAGAGCTCCCTCAGTCTGTTGTGAACTTTACCTTCATTGACCAGGCTGTATTGTTTCTGTCTTGCAGATAACCAGACATGGAGCCTCATGGACCTTCCCTCATGTTGGTAGAGGCATCTGAATGAAAATCAGTGTCACTGATTCTAAACTTGCAAGTTTGCTAACACAAGTCTGAATACAGCTGAAGTACAAGGAAGATGCCCCACATGGGTGTTACCCTCTGTGCTGCACAGTCGTGGTCGGTGACTGTGGCTGAGAACATGAACTTTGGTGGGAAGTATCTGGCTGCACTGTTTCAGCGATGATTGAGCACATGACTAACACAAGATCGTATCTAAACGTAGATGGCAGAACAGTTTAACTAATCATTAAACTGTACATCTTATAGCTGTGGCTCTAAAGCTCTACAGGCTGCTCTCCTTAAACTCAGTGTCTGTGGCAGCACAACCACTCCAGTATGAAAACGGTAACAAGCAGCTGAGGAGTAAGATCACCTCTAAATCCACAGCATCTCCAACCAAAACTGTATCTAGCCATGCCCTGAAAGAGGAGGCTCTGCCTGACCACAAGCCTCT
>JAVHNF010062591.1:67034-85571 GCA_034783455.1 Micropsitta finschii
GCGGCGGTTTCACAAACAGGGCACGCCAGCCCCGTGCAGCCTAACGGATGCTCCGGCTTCTCCCCGACACCACACTGGTACCCACGGGCTCCCCAGAGTGAGCCCAGCCTGGAGCTGGTGCCTCTGCTCCAGGGCAGCCAGCATGAATGAATCAACAGAAAAAACTAATGAGATTTCAAACATGGAGACAAGTTAGAGCCACTTCTTTAAACCTATATGCAAATTTGGCTTAAAAAAAACCCCAAACCTATATACTTGCCAGGGGTTATAGCTGCTTGCTCAGTGCTTGTTAAGCAATCCGGTAAAGTACTTTGCGTTCCTGCCTGCCATGGCAGAGACCCATCAGCTGAGACATTCACAGAGTATCTGCAGCCTGGTGTTTGGAGGAAGGGCTCATTTCTATTTGGGTGTGTATGTGTAGGAAATAAAGGAACAATAACATCATTCTTCACACGCCTGATAAATCGGTCCTTTGTTCTCTCCTCCTTGATGTGCTGGAGGAAAGTCACTGGAAGTGCCATTGTTTTCCCAGAGTGTTTTTGAAGGGCTTTAGTGTGATTCTTTCCTCTGATTAATTCAGTGGATTTACTTGTTTTCAGAATATTTCAGACAGAAATATTCCAGGAGAAAGCTAAGATACTAATCCTGTTTTGCTGCTTGTATTAGGAACCACCTCTGGAAGCTTTCTAGGCTCATTTGTTTGCATAGTAAGGACATGTCTGAAAATGCATTGTTAATGATTTCAACCTAGGGAGTCTATAAAGAGGTTGAGGCAGTTGGATGGGGAAAACCATCCCTTATGCCTATTAACCCTTGCTCTGCAGGCCAGGCTGGGGCAGATCACCTGCCCACTCTCCCCTTGGCACAGTTCAAATGACCAGCGCCATTCAAGCAGGCTATAATTAAGCAGTTCCTAATTTCAACAGAAGAGTGCCACAGAGGTGAAAAGGGTGTTCCTGCTGCCAAGCTCTCATTCATGCTAATAGTGTTGAAGTGAACTTTTCTTTTTTTGCCTAATGCATGCTGTACACCCGTTACACATCCTAAAGCAATTATACGAGAAAGGAGCCATAAAAAGGGCTGTGTGCCCAAAACCTCACCTGTGTTTTCCAGCTATGTTAGGGAACCTAAGAAAAGCCATTTCCTCTTTCCACAAACCATCTTTCTTTGAAGGAAGCTATGTGTGGAATAAAAGGTATTTTTTTTTCAGTGCCACTGCATAGTATTTAAGGAAAGAATTAATAAGACCAGTCTCCTTCAGAGGCCAGCTGAAGAACTGTTCAAGAAATATCTGCCCTCCGCCCTTCCCACACCATGGTATTTCAGGAAAAGGTGAGGTGTTGTTTCCCTAGCACAAAAGCCATCTGAGTGCAGAGGATTACAAAGGATGAGACAACTTCACACCTCTGACAATGTTCCTTTTGGCATTGTCACTGCAGTGCACTCTTGCTTTCCTAGCTAGTCCCACCTGGGGCAAATTTCTTTTCACCTCAGTGGCAGAAAGACAGAAGGGTGTTTCAGAGAGAGAAAAGCATCAAGAACATACTGACAGCTCTGTGGGACACTGGAATAAATAGGAAAAACTGATTTAGTATCTGGAAAGTGATGGATCCCTCTGTCTATCCTCATAACCCCTGGCTCTCAGCATATAACACAGAAATTCTTTCTCTGTAAGATGAACAGGATTGGCAAAGTGGTGGTTGCATGTGAAGTTCATGGGGCGCAGCAAAAAAACCCGAAATCTGAACTAAGTCTTTTGGGAAAGTGTGGTTTTGCACTTGGAATTTGGAGTCACAAACATGTGTGGGCATGCTGGGATGTGATGTAAGACGCCATGTGAAAATACACCTAAGGTATTCCCCGGAAGTTTTTTAATTTTTTATTGTTCTCAGCTATGGTCTCGAGCAACAAGATCTGCAGAGATAAGGAAAAGCTTGCTTCCAAGAGAGCTGAGAGAAGAGCATGAATAAGAACGTGTTTCAAGAAGTCATTGACGTATCCATTCAAAAGCTGCAGCTCTTGGAGTGCCAAAAGGTTGGCAAGCTGCTAACCTAATGAGAGTGGGCCTGGAGGCTATTGTATGGGTGTAGGAAAGTCTTCTGAGATGACGTGTCAGAACCGGACTCAGCCCAGGGTGAAAGAGAGGATATCTTGGGGGAGGGAAAGAAAAATGAGACCTATGACTAGGGATGAATGGAAGGAGGAACAGCTTGCATGGGAGTAGGATGTAGGTAACAGGAGGCATATTTCCAGAGTAGGTCTGTGAATGGGACTTGAGTGGATACAGGAGTTGTGAGGCTGAGCTGGTCACACAGAAACAGCCCTTAGCTAGGAGCAGTGCAAAACCTACCAGTTGGTCTTTTGCTGTATAACTTTTGCAAGGCTTAGAGGGGCAGGGGGGCTGTGATGCAGGGAAGCAGAACCATATGTAGAAAATGTGATAGAAAAGAGGAGCCCATGAGTTGGACAATGCTCAGATGGACATGCTCTGCCTACTTCTCATTTTTGATTTACTAGGAAAATGGGAAAATATGAGAAGGGGGGCATTAGTCATACCTTTCCGTGTAGTCTCCAAATACATTGGGTTACTGGAAAATTCACTAATAGATGAGTGATGACTTAAAAACAAAGAGCTTTTAGGGAAGGAAGTCCCAGTTGTTAAGTGACAGTAATTCATTAGTTTTGTGATTACACGTTATAAATAGAACACTGTGAAAGACGTGCCCTGAAAAGCTGTGCAATTCCGTCATGTTGGATGGTGCTGTAGGCATCAAAAAAATGAATGCTGCACAAGGAAAAGTGCCTTCCCTGCCAAGCCTGCCAGCCCAAGAACCTCAGTGTTTGCGAGGCCAGGTGAAAATTCCTTAAACTCAAGTGACATATGTATTTATTATCACCACTGTGGGTCTGTAGGTCTCTGTGGAACTGCAGTGACCGGACAGATGGGAAGCATCTTCTGAGCCTCTTGGAAGTTTTTCAATAGGGAATGGTAAACAGGAAAAATCTGTTTGCTGTGGAAAAGACAAGATAGCATGGAAAATAGAAATATTCAGCCTTTACTGTTTCCAGTTCTCTCAATGGTGGTATTAAAAGACCTTGATGGAGTCAGATTTTTTTTTCTTCTGAACAAGCGGTTTGGACACATCTCTAAAAATCTCATTTTTATATTCTGTGTTGCTACTTCATACCTAAAAACCTGAGTCCACACTCTCTTACTGGAATACTTTGCAAGCCGAGCATATTACGTGGCTCATGAACACCTTCAATTGTCTTTAGAAACCTGAGATAAAGTTGGAGTTTCAAAGCTGTCCATACGTCTCTGTGTTTTACCACTTATGCTATGATGGACAGCACTGAAAAAGCATGCTAGGATAGGACAAATGATTAGAAAGGGCTTGTTGACTCTTCCAAGTCCAGGCATATGCTCCTTTTTCTAACTAACTCATCAAACTTCACATTAAGAGTAGGTGGATTATTTGACCCCATGATCCCCTAGGAAGCCTTTTCCAGACTCTGGCTATCCCAGTGGTCTAAACCAATTTCACTTAATCTAAATTTCATTTAATTTACAGTCTAAACGTGTGTATTCTTATGTTCTTATGATGAAACTGTCCTGGTGCTTAAACAGGTCTTCTTCCCTGGTGTTTGTGCCCAGCACTCTTAGCAACTGATTTTCTTCTGAGCTTTTGTTCTAGTTTCGCAAGCCAAAGCTTTTAGCAAAAGTATTCTGTTAATACAGCCTTTTGTCTTTGGTGTCCCTTGGGAATTTATGTTGGGAACTGGAAGCAAGAATTGTACCTGCTATTGCAAATGAGAGCTACTCAAAAGCTTTCACAGTGGCATTAATATAACCCTTCCTGAGGTACAGCTAACAGAGATACCTCTTTGAAAAAGCATTTTAAGGCTGAAGTTCCCTCTTCACGGCTGCATCAGGTTATCATTCATAACTGCCCTTTGCTCAGGGGAAAAATCTTTGTTGCTGCTAGCTGATGCATTCCTTGCTTACAGCAAAAAATGAGTAGTTCCAAATGTATGACCTTGGTTTTTTTTGTGCTACTGAATTTCCTTCCTTTTCTGTTACTTTCTAGGTTCATGAGGTCCTTCTGTAACAAGTTCTAACGTTCTGAATTTATGTTGCTTCCCAGTTTTGTGTCATCAGCAAATTTTATTAGCACATGCTGATGTTCTGAGTCAAGGTTATGACAAAAATATTGACTAAGATCAGTGTTGGGAACAGTCCTGGGGAAGGAGCCCCTGTTGCTCTGACTCTTCTCCCTGGGGCCTGAGGCCCTATCACTTTAGCTAAGGTTTTTCCTGTCTCAACCTCCTCCTTCTCCAGGTAAACTTATACCTTGCCCTGCAGACTTTTTAGGACTCAGAGAGGAAAGGGTTATCCCAGGTCTGATATCAGGTCTATCTAGGTCTAGAATATCAGACATCAGATTTGACAAGAATAATCTATCCTATGGTGAGCCTGTCTTGCATCTTGCACATCCACCTCCATGTCTTGAGCTGCATGGCATTTTTTCCCCCTCCAAAACACATGCAGAGGACTTGCTTGCAAGATGGTGAGTCCAGCAGGCTCACAGCTGGACATGTGTGTATTTTTACCTAGGAGGGAGGATGAGGAATAGCTTGGGCATCAGCTTCCCACTTCCTTTCCTGTCCTTCACAAAGGACTTCATTTGCTTCTGTTTAATCATACATCTCTATCCCTGACTAGGTGGGCATACTCAAAATAAGTACTGAAACACCGTTTAAGCAATATCTGTATGACAATGTGCTTTGCTGGTGCCTGTAACATCACAAACCACACCATTTCCCCTTCATTGTTGAGAGTCTTCTAGGAAAACTTCAGGTAAGAGCTGACTTTTTAGTTTTTAAAAACAAGCAGAAATGAGACAATTAAATAACTGCCAATTATTTCCTAGAAGAAACAGAAAATAGCACCACAGGTTTTTCAGGTAGCATCTGGCAGTGATTTATTTCTGTATCAGCTTTCATCACAAGTGATCCATCAAGAGGAGATTCTAAGAATCTTCAGAATTCTTTTGATTCAAAACAAAAAAGATCCAGACCCAACCTCCAGCCCCAGTCTTCACTGTAACATAAAATAGAGAACAAGCAGCACATTGTAAGTCTCCTTGTGGAATATGATTTTACATTGCATCATCTTTTGCCACAAACAGGGGCACCAATCTCCTTCCTGTGGCAGCATACTCATCATGATATTCACTTCAATGTGTTTTGTGCTGCTGCAAAGACAGATTTAACCTTTCCCAGATGTATTTTCCAGCATGCAGACGCACACAAAAGGTTTGCCATTTCCTAAATTACCGTCATCACCCTGTTGCTCAGTGACAGCCTTGGGTTGCTTGTCTGTCAAAGTAGATGCAGAACAGGGCTGGCACAAACCCTGAGGCACATAAATACACAAGTGCTCTTACTGCCAGCCTGACTACCCCAGCAAGCTCCATGGCACACAGCAGGCTGGCAGAGATCAAAGTGGGTTTTGGAGCCAGTGAGTCTTGCACTTGCCCTCCCATCCCTGTAGCACCACCCTAGATTGAAGGAGGTCCTGATCAGACAGGGTGGTTGCAGCCCTACCTCTAAGTGGGAGTGTCATCTGGATGGTGGCACTGCAGGCTTTGGACTATGCCCAGGGAAAACAGCCCATGGGCATCCCTAGGAGGCTGGCATTGGTATGACACTGCTATAGGTCATTCTGCTGCATGAGAAGCATCCTTTTTGTCTGAGTACATGCTTATCTCATGCTTCCCAGTTGGTGAAGCTGTGAATGGCTTTATCCTTTCCAAAGAATTAATACTGTAAAGTTATGGTTAATGGGTAAAAGCTTCATTGGCATAGCTATCAGGAGCATGGAGAAAAGTCATTCTCCCACTTAACAAAGTGGTAGCCAAGAAAGTCCAGCAGAGATGCAAGTATAGCCATAGTAGGTATATATGGTATATCTTACCCAAGTTATCTAAGGCTGTCTGAGCTATGCAAGGCATAACCTACCTTGTCTGAGGGCCCATACTTGGCTATGTTGACACTTTCTGGCACAGACAAGCACTTGCTGTGTCAAAAAGTCCTGTGATGTCCCAGGGCAAACACCAACAGCAGCTGTGTTCTCAGGCACACAAACCTCTTCTCCCACCACCATCACCCGAAGTTGGCACCAGCCAAGCCCTATACACTGAGGGCTTTCACCCCCTGCACAGCTAGAGGGGCCATTGCTTTCCCAACCCCAAACTGACTAGCACTGAAATAGTGAGGAGGTGTAGCTTGCCATTTTCCAAGTAGTCGGCATCTTCTTGAGGCTTGGTGGCAACAGCATGTCACTGCTGTGCCAAACCAGGCATGGCATAGCATGCCATGACCACCACTTTCCCTGCAGTTACATGCTCAGCACCACTTCCAGCCTTCACCTCCCGGCTCACAAACTTGGTATCATATCAACCTGCCATGGATCAAGCTGATCCCCACAGAGCACTTCCATCAATGCAGTTAGCTTGGTTGGTGATGAGTTGTCCTCTGCATGTGTGTGCAGGTGTGTGCCTATGCATGTGTGCTGCCTGCTGCTCTCTGTGAGGAGCAAGGGAACTTCAGCCTCACGATGCCAGGCTGGGATGACTGGGGCTGCAAGCAGCACAGCTTTGCACTGCTGACTGGTTGAGAAACAGCAGGGTAACCTGCAGGGAGAGTGGACCCTTGCCCATTCTTCGCTTGTAGATCTATACCCAAAAGGTGCGGACAGCCTGAATTAATACTTGCTAAATCACACTCACCATGTCCTCTTCCTATAATCACTGTTCACCAAGAGGTTAACATATCCCCAGTCAAAGGAGCTGAAGCAAAACCATTTGTTTCAGCACCACTTACTCCTGATTGCTCTGTATTCATGTCAGGTAAGAGGAATGTAATTTGCTTAAACCTTCACATAGAATGAGTGCTCTCTGATTAGAAAAAAGAGCAGAGAAGTACACAGGATAAAAACATCAAGCCTAGCTGGCCGTATGGTACAAGTCTAAAATAATTTCCAATTACTCAAATCAATCAGGAATGAAGAGAAGCAGGAAAAGCTGCTTATGTCAATGAAACAGGAGTACAAACAACTATGGTTTTGGATAGACAGAAAAGAAACACTGCTTCTGTTACTTCTAATTGGCTGATTTGTTATAAATCTGTCATAAACAAAAACATTTAGTACATATGCAGTCCTTTTATTAGCACTTTTTGGCTACATAAAGTAGCATTTACCTCGTGCATAAGGATGTAATACCCTTTCCAAATGAATACATCTATGCCTACGCTTGGTATCTCCCTCTGCTTGTGTCACAATTAACAGGTTATTTATGAGTATGTGGTGTATTATCTAATTAGATATATTTTCTGGTAGCCAAAAGGAGTGAGAACAGCTTTGTTTAATAGATAGTAATTAAAAATGAGTGTTTCTTTGAGGAGAAAGAGGGTCCCCTTAAGCACCATTGCTTATTTTTAAAGATGCGATAAGGAAAGGTTCAGTGAGAGGAGGCAGTTCTTGCTAACGCCAGCTATAAAGTTCTTAGGGCACACAAAGTTAGATGTGCAAGTCAGGTAATGGAAACCACAGTGGTTCCGAAAGCCAAGACAAGCTACCTGCACTGTACATGGGCTCAGGTCTGCCAAGGCAGCATATTGCTGTGGTTTGAATGATATGTTGGCAATGATATTTGCCAAAGTAAGATGACAATCTGAGGCAGGTGGCTTGAAAGACTTAGCCCCCAAAGTCCTGAAAACGAGCAGGTTTCACCACTGCTTTCTACAGCAAAAATAACTCCCAGCTGGCTGTAGCTGTCAAGCATTAACCTACTATTCCCAAATCTCTGAAGTAAATCCAATGAGAGGGATCAGGAATGCAGACTTTCTGTGGTCCTCTTCCAGCTGGAGATTCTGGCCCCTATGACTCCGAGTCCTTTGATTGTGACTGAGGATGGAGTGAGGTGTGCCAGGAATTATTTATCCCATCCTATCATAGGATTGTTAACCAAGTCAGTACCAAAGGAAGCTAATAGCTACTCATCTGTGACTAGGGCAAGTTGAGAGGCTTTGACTGTACACTGAGGAACCTGGAATAAGGGAGATCCACAGTATTGACAGCAACTTCTGTTTAAAGTGGCTCACTTCTTATCCTTGGCAACTTTCTAAATCCAAGGAAAGAGGCAGCTTCCTGCAAAAGAAATAATGGGATTTACAGCAGTGTTTAGAGGCATCCTTTATCTACTGATATTCCTGAGTGCAGGTTTTAGTCAAAGAGTAAAGTGCAAGTCTGCTCCTAAAAAATTATCCTCCCTAGTAGTGGAGAACATGCAGACTTGATTTGGTTAGCATGCACACAGGTAGCCTATACTTTAGTCAATGCTTAAGTTAAATACCGTAAAAGATGTCATATAGCAGTAACAGCAGCACACTTACCAGTCAGATATTATATGTCATAATTTGAAGACATTGTATAAGCTATAAAACAAGAGATAACACCTAAGCAGTCATAATAGGAAGACAAAAGTCTACTAAGAAATGATAATTCATTCAGTCTTCCAAGCTTGCTAACTCTCTATCAATTTTACCCACATCTAATACAATTTTAGTGTTTGTTCCTTACTCACCTGCTCCTTCTTGAGAGCAGGTGGGGTAAAATTCTCCTACTGCGCTTTATAGCTATCTGCCAAGAGCTCAGCACAGGAGCAACGAGTTGGATTGATGCCTAAATTAATCACTTGTTGAGGCACTGAAGCTGTTTGTTACCATTCCAGTCTCAAATGAAAAGAATTCTTGGGAGTTTGCCTGTTGGTGAAGTTAAATTAGAGCTGGTGTTTCTGACATTTGTGTGGCCAGTTGTGGAGTGCTCTGGGCGCTATTACGCCAAGTAAGTTATTTGAACACTTATTCACTGAAGGAGAAGAGGGGATGGGTGTCTGTGCTTCTCTTCTGTCCCTCTGCACGTTTATTTGGTTTATAACTTCTTTTTTTCTTTCCTTTCTAAACTCTGAGCATAAGCGTTGTCACTGGGCCCGCTGAACATGAGTGTGTTCCATTGTGCTGCTCTCCTCCCATCACTGAGAAACAAACCATTTGCTTTGTTGTGTCAGTTTGCACTGAATCCCAGTATTTACCTGGCATTGCTGCTGAAGCAGAATATTCATGGGGCAAATTCTTCTTTGGAAAAGCTAAGCCTATTTGTATGATTGATAGCTGGAAATAACAAATTGTGTATATTTAAGAGTTTCCAGAGCTTGGATAGTTGTCCTACTGTGAAGCAGTGACCTTAGGAGGTTGCATTATCTGGCTGAGAAGTCTTAAGAAAAAAGTACTGCAGCAAACAAGTCTGACTTGAACATCTGGAGGACGAGGAGTACAAAAACAAATGAAAGGGCCTGCTGTATTCTGTGCCAGTAGGATTTGCAATCCAGAAAGAGATGCAAATGACTAAGGCTGAGTGATCTACTTTCTGTAAGCAATCAGCGTGACAGACTTAACCCCTTTTCTTGTTTGCAAATCATCCTGAAGTAAGTGCTGCTGCTTACAGATGTGTTTGCTATTTGCATACACTTTGTGAATAAACTCCTGCTTGTGGGTTAGTCATGTGCTATTCAGCATGACTGTTGCTTGAGTGGGGTTGTTTGTAGGGTGTGATTCATCAGACCTGCAAGAGAGCTGTAAGGAGGGCTGCATGAGCATTACTAGAAATATGTGTATGAATGCATATTCACAAATTGTGAGCATGTTTGTGATGATTTTCATCCCTCTGCAAATAATCTTATTTCTGAAGAAAATCTTGTTTGCACCAAAAAGCACACTGTAATTAGTAACTTTTGGAATGGAAATGGTCATGGAAAACTTCTTGAAACCTATTACATCTGTCTAGTAATCTGGCTTATATTGATCAAAGTAGCAAGTGACCAGCCGAGGGCAGAAAGGTGTATATGACAGTTAGTGCAACCTAGTAGTATGCCTACACAGTTCTCTGTGTTGGCCTCATGAGACACGTTCTTGATCCTCAGTCACAAGATGCTTTTCCCTGTGGGATCCATTATTTTTAGCTTACTGCTGCAGACATGCCTTTAGCCTGAGCAGTACACTGTCCTGACATGGTCTTGGTCTCCAGAGCCATCTCTGCCCTCAGGGTTGCCGCAGCAGGGTCTGCTGCCCTGCCGAGCCCCTGGCGTACGGGGCAGAGGCTGTAGCACTGCTGGGTTCGCAGTTCTATGGGGCTGGGAGGCTTTGGTGCGGGCTGCAAGAGCAGTGTAGACGTGGAAAGTTTTGGGTCATGTGGTATCAGGTCTGGTCACAGGACATGTAGGTGCTTCAATATGAGTGCATTAAAAGACCTGACTGCTGCAGGTCTAGTTATCATCTGGTTTGCACTGAGAAAAAGGCCCAGTGTCCACATATTATGTTCTCAGAAAGACTCCCAACCCCTAAAAAACACTAACCCCCCAAAGGTGAAATGAAAGCCTGTCCCAAACTATCAAAATCACATGATCACAGAATGGTTTGGGTTGGAAAGGACCTTGAAGATCCAGTAGTTCCAACCCCCCTTCCATGAGCCGGGACACCGTCCACTAGACCAGGTTGCTCAAAGCCCCATCCAGCCTGGCCTTGAACACTTCCAGGGATGGGACATCCTGTCATTCCCATCTATTATGGCCCAGACCACGTTACTGTTGAGTTCAGAGCCAAAGCTTCAGCTATTTGAGTGCAAAATAGTGACAAAATGACATTTTGCTTCTCCTTTCTTGGAGTTCCTGAGGCAGAAGACCTCTGGCCTGGTGAGGAAGGAGTTGGGGAAACTGTGGGGTGCAGGTGCCCCATGCATAGCTGTACCTGTGGGGAGGGAGGAATGTGTCCAGGGCTGATTTCTCCAGTGGGGGGGGAGGGCATTTTGCACAGATGGCCTGTTTTGGGTGACAGGTATCAGTGTCAAAGGTGGACCTGCACCGAGCAGACACCCCAGCCAGGACCAGGTCCCCTCTGCACCTTGCAAGTGTGGAAGTAGATGCAGTTCCCAACTCCCAAGAGTTTTCAGCCTGGTTTTCATCATCATGTAACCTGGGCTCCCAAGCCATTTGTGAATTTAATGACCACTTTAAAAAATATACTTTATATCAAATGCAAACTGTTTGTGCTCCCCAGGTGCCTCCCTTCCCTTTGCCTAACGTTCATTAGGAAAATATAATGAGCTCTGCTTGAGGGTGTCTTTTCTGGGCAAAGAGAGAGGGGAAAAGGAAACCAAAGAAGATCCTTTCTTCTTCAGTTTTAAAGCATGAGAAGGCAAGAAAACAAAACACATGGTAGTGATTTGTCCTAGCCCCAGCAGTCCCCTTATCTTCCTTTTTTTTCTGCTGACTTCCTGCTCTGAATGCTTTGGCAGCTTTAGGACAGCACCTAAACTTTGCAAACATGAAGGAATTCAAATGGAACCCTGAACGTCATCGCATTTTCCAAGTTGGCCATAAATCACTGGTTTGTTATGGTTATTCTCTTGCAAGGCAGAACATGTGCAAGGAGATAAGAGCTTGGAGGAAGGAAAGGCAGAGGGTATCAGCAGAAAAGAAACACCAGTAGGAAAGACCTAATAAGAAATGTTTTGACAGTCTTGATTGGGCTGAGCAGCCATTGATGAACTGGTGTGAGTTCTCATTGTTGTGGGGACATTGCCCCACCTAATTATAAGTGAGTTTGCTTTGGAACTGGAAGAGAGCTCTTTCCCTTGCCATTCAGATTTCGTGTCACTGAAAGTGGGATTTTCCCAGTGAGCCAGTATTTTCCAGCCGCAGCAATACAGTGATTCATCATCCAGATCCTCAGGTGATATAAATAGACATAGCCTCCACCAGTTTCAGTGGTCTTGCACTGATTTACATCAGCACAAGCAGATTGGGATGGAAAGTTCCCATCAGTTTGCCTAATCTCTATCCCAGCCCTGCCTGCTGGTCTCTCATCAGTCCTAGCTAGAATTAGGAAGAGCTGGAAAGCTTTCCCAAGTTAACTGGAAAACTCACTTTCTCTTAGTGAGCATAATGCATAGGTTAGTTTCCTCTCAGGAAGGTTTCTTTTAAGCCCATCATGTATTTTGCCTTGCTTTGCTCTTGGTTTGATCCTATTGTTGATTGCTGGCAGGATGCAAGATGTTCTGCTGCTCCTCTACAACAAAACTGGGCATGCAGTGGGTCCGCTGGGGGGATTGCTCCAAAGATCTGAACCCTGGATTTAGACATGGATTTAATGCTTTTAAATATTAATATTTTTAACAGGGGAGGTTAACCTGCTTGGCTGGTGGGAGGTTAACCTGAAGAGCAGCTCTACACAAGGAGCTAATTATATTTATTCCTTGGCTGCATTGTGTGGAATGCAGATGAGGTTTAAGTGGCTGTAATTACCTATGCAGTGTGCAACGTGTCACTCATAGGAGTGATTTACAACAACAGGAGCAAGGTTGGCTGAGCCTGGACCTATTGCTTTGGCTTTCCTTGGGTTTCCAAGCAGCTTCCACCCTGCCACTTTTCTCCTCTTGGCCAGCATATTTCTTAAGAATAACACCAATCCCTGTGTTAAATAGTGTTCAGAGGTGTTTTTACTTCCCCTGTTATGCTATTATTTGCTCCGTTACGATGCCACATAATGGACAAGGGTGAATGACTGGTTAGGAGATGCTCGTTATTTTCAGGCTTATTCAATAAGGCATTTTTTTGCATCTCTTACACTTGGGCCTCTCAGGAGAGGAGGAATACCTATAATTTGGCTGAACTTGTTTCTTTCCAGTGAATGATGGCTTCAGTAATCTCCACAAATTCCAGAAATAAAATACAGTGAGACCTGTTCTCTTTATGCTGGGTTTGGGGAAAAAATAAAGAAGAAAAAAGAAAAATAGGAAGATCCTTGGATCACCAGCAGGAACTTATATTTGGGGAGGGCGGGCAACCACCACCTGTTCTAACTATAGCCAGCCTGTGATTAGTATCAAGAATCTATATCAAGAATGAAGTGGTTGCATTAGATGTGGCCTCATTAAGCATCTCACGTCCTTTCATTTGCTCAGAGATAGGAGCCTGCTGCAGCCTGACTGCTCACCACCTGGCCTGAGTGCACTGATGTGCTGCCTCCTTACTTTGGGCTTTCTGGGCTTGACAGAGAAGCCAGTGCCAAAGGTGGGGCAGTCCCAAGGCCTGGACACACAAAAGGAGCTTCTGAATGATGCAGCAGTGTCTTCAGCCCTGCATGGTCTCTGCTCTGCACTGGAGTTGATTCTCCTGGTGAACACCCTCCATGAAACATCTTCAGGCTGACCCATACCAGTGGCATTCCTGTGCTACTATTTCTCATTCACTTCTCTAATCTTATTTCTACCTGCCAAAACCCTGCTATGAATTAATGGGGATGCCGTTTTAAAGGGGTTCAGTTGCTCTGCAGTGTATGCTTCCTTGGCCTTCGTTCTGGGTCTGCCTTGCTCGGTGAGGTAGCCTGCTCTCTGTGATGGAGACAGAGCAGTGATCTGGACAAGTTGAGCCAAAATGAACATCACAGAGTTGTGAACAGCTCCTGGGCAAGTAGCAGTGACTCCCTGCAGTGATGCAAACCTGGAGGTTGGCTCATGAGCCGGAAAATTTGGGAGCTGCTGACAAAGCAGTAACACTCATGGGGACACAGTACAGCTGCCATAGGTCCCCCAGCAGCGGGGCAGGGTCAGAGGCTTGGGGTGTTTCGGGGAGGTGGAGGAAGGAGAGGAGGGAGGAGGAGGAAGAGTGGTTCACTAGATGGCAGTCTGTCCTCTGACTGCTGGTAGCAACATGGGCAAGTGGATTATAAAGGGGCCCAGGAGCAGCTTTGCACAAGGGTCCTATGGCTAGAGGGCCAGCACTCATGGTCACCCTGTGAGCTGTGGTGTAGCTGGCCTTGTTTGCCAGAAGCTCAGGCAGGTGATTGACTGCACAGGGACCTCTGCTCTGTTTTTGTAGGAGAAAGCTCAAACTAGTGACCAGAATATGCCTGCAGAGTTAATAGACCGAATTCACTGAACAGTATTAAGTTTTAGAAAACTCAAGATTTGAGCTGTGGGTCATGATTTTTTTGGTATAACTGTATATTTTCATAGCTGGCATATCTGCCAGCATTAGTCCTCACCTCAGGTCTAGCTTGTCACATTGCTGCTTTCCGTCTTTCTGGTTGCCTACATCCCTGTTATTTCAGTTGGATCACTTTCTCCTCTGGCTCTGCCCTGCTGCACAGGGCAGCTGTGCTGTTTAAAGGCTGTCAGGCCTGATTCTCATTTACACTCTAGCAGCATGAACCTTCACACCCACTTGTGGGTCCTTTTCCTCTTCTGGAGCATTGGAAAGAGAATTTGTCTCTACAAAGCGTGGATTCAGGAGGCAGTCATCCCCACTGTATGGGGTTGTGTGTGTTATGGGATTTCTGTGGTCTTGAGTCGGCTTGTGGAGTGCTCCGTGATCCAGACAGATGAAAAGCTAGTTAGAAAATGTCAGCTGGGGTTTATTTTTGCAGTTGTTAAAACCATAGGCCCACCGACTGCTCCCATCTGCAACAGGACTCCTACCAGTGCAAGAGGTGCTCACGTGCTCTGGCTGAGGGTAGCGCCTGCTTGCAGGTTGGCAGCACATACTGCATCAGTTGAAGACCTGATAGAAAACTTCCATGTGTGCTTTCTCTCCAGCTTTGAGTAACAGCCTAACAGCATGATAAGGGTCTGTCCCTGAGAATGCCAAGGAAAGGTATGATCGATTAATCAAATTGCATTATGTGCAAGGCTGGTGCTTCCAATGCTTGTCACGTGCCTGTGGTTCACGATGAACACCTGCATCCAGTGTAGCATTAGTAGGTGTGTCCTATAAACAAAAAGCCATAATCCTGTGAGTCAGAGTTAAAAATTTTTCCTTCTATGTGAAGTGCTCATTAACTTGGAATTTTAAGTGAGGGGAAGGGCGGCCTTGAGATGGTTTGTGCTCACTTGCTGCTTCTTCTGGCAGCTGGCAAAGTGGCTGGAGATGGCACTTCTGGTGCACCATCTTCCGCACACGTGTGTGCAGGGGCCACCAGCTGGTCTCTGTGTCTGCTTCAGTGCCAGCTACCCACCAGGGGTTGTTTGTGATACTATCAACAACAGTGAATTATAGACGGTTTTTAGGGCTGCTGCTCTTGTGTTAAGGTGGCAATTTCACTTCCTGAATGTGAGGCTGGGGGTAATTGGTTTTGTTGAGGCTTTTTTTGTTGGTTTTGCACAACTTGGTTTTTAAGTGCATCTGAAAAAACCCACAGTTTAATAGTAGGCATATTTGCCCTGAGATGTTGTCATGACATTTAAGCTTATGTCTATATGACGGGCTTCAAATACCTCTCTGCTTCTGAAGATGCTCTTACTGGCATATGTATATTTGACCCTTAGTTCTGCTATTCCCCTGAGGGAAGGTGCTATGTCTTTATTCCGCACAGGTAAATAGCTGCAGCAGGTCAGTATTTAAGTCAGAGGAGAATCCCTTTTATAATCCCAATAAAGGGATGTCATGCTATTAGTCCTCTGCAAAAGGATCTGCCAGACAAGATGACAATAACTTCCTTGCCAGTTCAACCAGAAGACCCGTGGGGTTTGGTAGAGTCCTGATGTGATAGACCTGAAGTGCCAGAAACACCACTGCATGCTTTTAGGCTTTTTGTCAGCTGCAAGTCTTCACCAGATCTCCAGTGTAGCAAAGAGGCTGCTTCTCATCCTCTCACATCTGGACCCCGTGAAATTAATGGGAAAAGCAACTTTCCCTTGCAACTCCATCCAAAACCTGCAAGCATCAGCCCTCCACATCTCCTAATGAGGACTGAACTGGGGGAGCATGTTTCTCTTATGGTACCCTGTGACAAGTCAGCTGCATGCCTCTTGATCCATTTAATTATACTTCTTATGGAGACCTCACATAAGCAAAAGTACAGAGATTTGAAAATATTGTTACTCTTGCTTATTTATCTTGCAGTACAGTCAATGTATTAAATCACTGCCCTCCTAAAAGCCTGTCTTTCTCCAAGATCACTTCCTATGAGGTCAACTTCAGCAATTAAAATGGCTACTAAATCTTTGGTTGTCATTACAGCACTTTAAAAAAAACCCAAAATGAAACAAACAGCAAAACACAGCAGTGTTCATTTTAGTGCCATAAACACACTAAGTAATTGAGTACTTATCTGAACAGAATGAGAAATGTGGAATTTATTTTTAAAACTTGAGCTTTAAATAAAGAGGACTCTTTTAAACATAACTCCATTTCAGATAATGAGATGTTTTCATGGACATGATGGCTATTTTCAGCATGTTCTCCCAAGGCTCTTCTCTCAAAATGTGGCACTCTACATTGGAGTAGTACAAAATATTTGTACATTAAGAGAAGTCAGCTCTTCTTGAGAGTAAATATTTGTATATATGTGGGTGTGGGTGCTATGTCTCATGCAAGAACAGTGTGTAACAGTAGGAGTTAATTTGGTTTAATAATCAAGCTGTAAAAAGCTAACAGATTGATTAAACTCATAGACTGGTTTCCTAGTGTAAAAGGCATTACATTTCCCTATGGCTATCAAATGTTCTTTATGTAAATATGCATATACACCTAAGGAAACGTTCGCTGTCGTGTATGTCACCAAACAGCTGTTGTCCCCTTTCTTTGTACAAAAATTTGACGCTGTTCAATGAAAGTAATATGACATCCATAGACATCAGTATTTTCATGCTGTTGTGTGGTCCTTTCTAATTAACACAAACTACATGATTGACCCCAGCACCAGCGGAAGGAGCAGCTTGTTACAGCAGTAAGCAGAACCACTTTATGTGTTAATGTAAGCATCAAAAGGGAGATTTCAGTAACCTGGCTAGAAAGGGGTATACAACATTTCTGTTTTCCACAGGCACGGTACATTTTCAGCCATGCATGCTTCTCTGCTGAATCATCCCTGACACACCTACACAGGGCTGTGATTTGCCTCGAATAAGTACTGATGCCTGAAATAGATCTGAGCAGACATGTGCAGCAGTGTTTGTCAAAAGAGAGAAAGACATTTTATGTTTCATTTTATATATAGTGAGAGCTGCCAAGCTAGTCCGTGTCAGGAAAGAAAAGTTTCAGCTCTTGTTTTCCAAGAGCTGGTGCTTTTTCTCCTTGTGTTTGTCCCTTGCAAGTGACCTGCAAAGAGGTCACAGCAGTGTTTCTCCATCCTATATGCTCTGATGCATGTGACCTGATGCAGTTGAATGAGAAGGAATAAAAGGAGGATGCACAGGGAGAGAGATTTTTATTTCTTTTCTAGGAGGGGTGTGCAGTAAGGTGTGGAATGGAGGTAGATAGGGTGGTCTTATTCACACCAGACATAAATCAAAAAGAATCGAGCCCTGGCATTTGCATGTTCCTGTTTTGCGAGTGCTCTTGCTGCTGCTCCTTGGTATAAAACATGTCCTGTCTTGGACTTCCCATGCTGAAAGATGGCCAACAGCACCATGTCTGGGCAGCAGACTCCTCACTGGAGGTGAGTGGCCTGGTCCACTTCCCCATATTAAATATTTATTACACTGGGCTTTACCTCTTGCATGCTGTGACTGACCTTGCCCAGTTACAACTGCTGGGTAAGTGAATTTTTGTTTTTGTAAGGGCCTAACTGCTCCCCACCCTTTTGCTAACCCACTTATGGACAAAGCTTCCCACTTGGAAATCGGGCTGTCCTCTTAACCTTTGCAATCAAGGTGATAATTTCAAATGATGGAGTGTTTGGGAGACACTCCCAGCTGATAGCAATGCCTACTACTTAACATCTCTCTAGAGCTGTTTATGGCTCAAAGCAGGCAGTGAGGGAAAAAACCACCCTGCCACCTGCTTTGGCCTCCTGCAGCAGTAGAAACATGGTTTTATTCCCAGCCAAGTATCCTGGTCTCCAGCATGGAGAGCAGAGTGTTGGGAGCAGAGGACACTGAATTTGTTCCACATGTGGCGCTGGTGACACACTCCTGGATTATTGACTTTGCTCATTATGTGTGCTCTGTGTTTTTTAGGTGATATTGGCACACACGTACAGGTCCAAGATATTCACACCTCTTACTTTCTGGTTTAGTGATGCAGTTGTATAAATAGAATCATATCATAGAATGGTTTGGGTTGGAAAGGACCTTAAGATCATCTAGTTCCAACCCCCCTGCCATGGGCAGGGACATCTCACCCTAGACCATGTCACTCAAGGCCCTGTCCAACCTGGCCTTGAACACTGACAGGGATGGGGCATTTACCACTTCTTTGGGCAACCTGTTCCAGTGCTTCACTACCCTCACAGTAAAGAATTTCTTCCTTATATCTAACCTGAACTTCCTCTATTTAAGTTTGAACCCGTTATCCCTTGTCCTGTCACTACAGTCCCTAATGAAGAGTCCCTTCCCAGCATACCTGTAGGCCCCCTTCAGATACTGGAAGGCTGCTATGAGGTCTCCATGCAGCCTTCTCTTCTCCAGGCTGAACAGCC
>JAVHNF010062595.1:11173-27338 GCA_034783455.1 Micropsitta finschii
ATTTTGCAGAGTTATTTACTTTGGGTTTGAAGCTCACAATACTTTGCAAGGCAAGAGCTTCTTTACTTTTAGCTTAAACAAAAGCAGTTCAGCGGTTTTAGGGTGACATTTGTTGTATATGGGTGTATTTCTTTCCTAAGTTAAACCTAACCCACCACAGAAAAACTTAAATAGAACTGACAGAAGGCATGGAGAGAAAGTACTCCAAAGCATTCCTCTAGATTTTAAAGAAAGATAAAAAAATTTAAAGCCAGAAAGCAGACTAATGCGGAGAGTAAAAACGCAAAGATTAACAGCCATAGGAGAATCTGAAAATATTGAAAACAGACCTGGAGAGTTAAAAGAAAAGTATAGGACATTACTAAAAGAAACTGCTCAGCAATCAATATTGTTGACTAAAACAATAAAACTTAAAAGAAGGAAAAAAAAGGTGTAGCACATCCATGTGCAAAATTGCTTTATAAAGTACTACACAATAAGCATACAACTACTACTTTTACATGTAGAGTCACAAATACATACTTGCCAGGGCCTCCAAATGCACAGAAGTAAATTTCTAAGCTAGCTAATTGTGTTCACAGTGCAGTAGAAAGTACTACTACGAACTGCAGTATGGTCACTTCCAATCTGCTCTCAGGATGCCTGCATGCCACTCATATAACCTACCTAGTGAACTCAGTTACAGTAGGAGCAGGTCCCAGGCTCCCTGAGACTTCAGTCAGGGACATGACATACTTAATGAAGCACAGACAGCAAATATACACTTGTCATGTAAATACAAGATTAAAAGGTATTTTTTATGTTCGTGAAAGGAAAAGAAGCATGCAGTGTCTTACCCCTAGTCACTATAAGTCAATTCAGCAATATGAAGTAGGGAATCATGTACACTGGGACTGAGGAGGAACATGAGAGAAGCAACTGGGAGACTGCAGTGGTTCAAGAAATACAGGTAAGAACAAGAGCAGAGATTAAATCCATTTTCAAAAATTGAAGAACAGACAATGAGATTTTTTTTTTTCAGCAAGAGAACACCATAAAATGGATGGGAAAGAGTGTAGAAAAAGAGAAGAGACTCAAATAGGGCCTACCATATTTGTGTACTCTTTCTTAAATACTACATTATAGGTATAGTAGAAAAGCATTCAATACAAGAATTTTGCTCTTGTTGTGCATGCTACAAATTTTACCTTAAAAAGATTACCTTACTTTTAACGCAGTCTTTGAAAGAGTCAGTTCAAAACCTTAGGAGAATGTAGGGAATAATTTTCTGAGAAAAAGAGAGCCAAAACACGTTTTATTTGCTATTAAAGAGTCAGATAACTAAGGTAAGTAAGTAAAGGCTTTTTTCAGGGAACTGACTGAACAAATATCTGACCCTCCATACGACTGTCCATCAAAGCACTACAAAGATTCTCAGAAAATAAGAATTCTGAAGTTAGATCTCTGCATTCATAAGCAGTACGTACATGTCTTGCTAGGACATCCATGTGGGTAAAACCAATTTACTTGCCCCTCCCACAAAAACACAATCCATTGTGTTTCAAGATTAAATTAGGTTTATAATCCTGATTTACTAGGCATGCTAACACATGAGAGTGAGACTGAAATATCACATAGTAAACCAGGCATGGCTCTGTCCTCAGGTCACATTGAGGATGAGTCTTTCTTCCTGCAATTGCTTTTGGGTAAAGAAAACAGAACATGTGAGGTAATAGAACAAACAAGTGAGAAACTCCCCACTACACTGAAACCTTCACCTATCCATGTACAAACCTTATACTGCTATCTACAATTATTTTAAAGATTATTACAATACAGTTTACCACTCTACATTAAAAGTAGCTTTTAATTCCATCTTTTTAGATTGGCTATAATAGTTAAAAGTTTACTTAGAGAAGATAACTTGCCATGAGCTTTTGGTTTTGCTTCCTTCATTTGCAGCACCATTTGGTAAGTACTAGTTATACAACAGAAAATAACCACTCCTGGCCAATCTCCTTAATAGACAAAAGGTGAAACAGTCGTGCAGGCTGAATGAAAGAACTGAATTTCTCTGGCTGCTGTCAGAGTTGGCATAATTGGCACAAACCAAGGGACAGATGGCTGCCTACTCAGATACAAATACCAAGTATGCCAAATCAACCTAAAAAAAACAACCCCGAAACAAAAAACCAAACAAAACCCCCAACAATCCTGTTTCAGAAATGCAGCCTAAAGCCTAATAGGGAAAGCTGAAAGAGCCAAAAGGTATTGACATGACTGACAGGGCTATAGAAAATTTTAATACCTGGACATGAAGAATGATTGCTACTGCACACTACTGTATTTAGTAAGCCTACAAAGTCCAAAGTGATAGTTAACTGGTCTGTTCAAGATAGAAAGAACATGGAAAAGTATTTTCCCATGGAAAGAAACAAAGAAAGAAAGAAAGAAGGAAGGAAAGTTTTTTCCCTAAAGGGCTTTTTAAGATTGCTGTCCTAACCAACTGGGCCATACACTGACAGTGCCTTCAGGGACTAAGCACAGACAGTCCCAAGTTAAAACACAATAATCATCTGATATTCCCTGAGATAAAGTCCTGCCTAAAGACTAGAAAAAAAAAAAAAAAAACAAATCAAAACTTCATTCCTCAGCCTTTTAAAAAAGCCAAAATCCAACACTGAGATACTATCAGTAAAATACAAAGCCTCAGTAAAATACATCTATCAAATTTCAGAGTTTTGACAGCACTTACATATTTACTCTTTATGCCAATTTCACCATATTTAAGCAATGCTCAGACAGATAACCAACTCATCTCAAATTCATGATACCAAGAACAGTCTTTGATGGAACTACCATGTGTTCAGCAATAATGAGCTGTTTGACTGTGCTGAGAAAGACCTTTCTTCTAAAGTCTCCCTGCTCCAAACTAACTCCACACATTTTGGTTTTATACTCTGCTTTTTAAATTTTTCTTCCATTCCTTTCAGAAGAGGAGAATGCTATGAAGTGAGACACAATTACATGCTTGTATTTTATTTCTGCATTCATGCTAAGTTTCTCAAATAAAATATGCTGTATTAATTGAATGACAAGATTTTAAGATGAAAATCAAAGCTCAAATTAAATAAAATCAAAACTCACTGTCTCCATCAAATCCAGCTTTGAAAGCAGGATTGCTTCTGCCCTACCACCAGGCTGAAAGCTGCTGGCCTTACAGCACAGAGAAGCTTACAGGTTTGCCAGAGAGCACAGAACATGTAAGCCTTGAAACTTTCTCAGGATGCTGGGTTTCTGCTGATATGCTTAGCCGTCACTCATACCTGCCATGCCTACTGCGGGACATGGGGAGACGTGCAGGGTATAGAGCTGCATCTGTGACAGATTTGACTGGTTCCGGGAGCAAAAGCCCCATATTTATTCTCAATTTCTTTACATTTTAGATTAACATTTTCATAGCAATATCAGGAATGGAGCCAGAAGCCAGCATGAAAGCCTTTTTGAAAAGGAAATACAAACCATGTGATGATAGTACCTAAAAACTTTACAGTTTCACAGAAAACACTGTTAGAAAAAGCTAGGATTTTTTTATCCTGCATTGTATCAGAAAGTATATATGATATACACTATTAGGGCAGAGTAACAATATACCCTTTTTAATAGAGTAGGATTCTTCCTTCAAACCTACTTTATAATCTTTACAGTTACTACAGAGCCAGCTTAATGCTCTTAAATCGTGCCAATTTTAACTTATGCTTATCAAGAAGGCAGGAAAGGAAAACCTATACCTCACGGTTACCATCAATCTAGTTACATATTAACAGCTAGTAAGAGGAAAAGCATGAAATTCAACTAATGAGCACCAAATTATGAGGTTGCTTAATTCTACCAGAAGCCTCCAGAGCACTGTATTTTTAGAAGTCTGCCATGACAGCAGTAACTAAGCATACCCTCCAGGGCTTTGTAGCATGCCATTAAACATAATTCCAGAAGGCTCTAATAAGTAACAGCACTAAAAGTATTCTCTGCTGAACATTTTAGGACTTCAGGACCATTTTAAGACATCAACATTTCTCAAGTACAAGATGCAAAGAGGTAACAAACCCCCTGGTCTGCTTCAAATAAAACTTTATTAGCACCTTCCAGGAGACTGATCCAGGGAATAAGCTTATCAGGATCAACAAGCAAACAAGCATAGATGTAATCAACATATTCTCAGTGTTTAAGTGATGCGAATTCTCAGCCTTTTGCTTTTAGGATACTTCTTACTGCTACAGCTCCCACCAGATGGTATGAAGTTGGCCAGTACTTCATATGTCTAGTCTTTTATTTCACAGAAAATGTACAAGTCAGTGAAAGCCTGCAGGGTGAATATAGGGAGGGGTGACTAACTGCCTGGTGGGAGAGTCATTACTATGAAAGAGAGGAGAAAGAAAAAGGTGAGCCAGAAGGAAATGGAATCACTCAGCAAATTATCAAAATGGCCAGGCCAATCCAAAGAAGAATAAACAAATACAGCAGAAAGCTAAAGGAGATGCCCTCAAATATGAGGGGAAAAGGGTGGCCCAGCACAGATATGGGAAGATTGCTGTAACTGCTTAGTCAACATATTGGGATCCCGCCTATGTATTACAATGGGCATTAAAAGAGAGAACACTTCGGCAATTAGACTTCTATTTTCTCAGGAAAAGGACAATTTATTATGTTTTCTGCAACCTAATAAAATTAAATTGTAAACACGTAATAGAGAAAAATGTCTAACAAGATAATTTCTAACACAAATCACATGCATTAGTTGCAAAAGTACTGAGGTACTCTGGTTTTAGACAGCAATTCTTTAAGTACACTATTCACAGAGTCATAGAATGGTTTGGGTTGGAATGGACCTTAAGCTCATCCAGTTCCAACCTCTTGCCATGGGCATGGCCACCTTCCACTAGACCAGGTTGCTCAAAGCCCCATTCAACCTGGCCTTGAACACTTTCAGGGATGGGGCATCCACAGCTTCTCTCAGCAACCTGTTCCAGTGTCTCACCACCCACATAGTAAAGAATTTATTCCTAATATCTAATCCAAATCTCCCCTCTGTCAGTTTAAAGCCATTCCCCCTTGTCCTGTCACTACATGCCCTTATAAAAAGTCCCATTCCAGATTTCTTGAAGGTCCCCTTTAGGTATTGGAAGACTGCTGGAATGTCTCCCCACAGCCTTGTCTTCTCAGGCTGAGATAGGATACTTCCCCCAACATTTATAAATTTCATACTAAAAGGATAGTGCTAAGCTTTTCCAAAACTTATTCAGCAAATATTAAGATCACAATAAACCTTAAGACACTTTATCCAATGTCCTTAATGTTCAACAACACAAGGAAAGAAAAAGAACCAAAAAAAACAGAACAACAGTGAGACTCTCCATTCAAAATCATTGACAGGATGAAAACTGAAATAGAGATTTGAGTGTGTAAGGAACTCATTTAAAGGCTGGTAACATCATCTACAGAGGACACTCCTACAAAACAATGCAAAAGGCTTGCTTCAGAGCACTAGGTCCCACAAACGCTCCCTGGCTGATTCAAAGCACCAGCCAAGTACACATCTTCTCTGGCATCTTCAGCAATGTCACTCAACTCCAAGCACCATCAGGCCTGTTACCCCTTACTGAACATCTATCATCTCCACGGATTTGTACCTCCTTTCAGGGTTGATTACTCTAAGCTACCCCATCGGAGCACCTGTACCTACTTGCAGCCCAGAATCAATCTCCAGACTGTGTGGAAATACATTGACAATGAGTGAGCCAATTGGATCAAGGAAGAGGCTGTTCAGAGTTAAACAATGTGGATGGCAGAAGTTCCTTGTTTTTCATTCAGTGGTCTCAAGCAGTCCCTATTCAGCAATTTTCCACGTGGTAATCCAGTCACAGTATTTGATGACGAGAAACGTATCTGCCTAAAAGGGCAGAAATAAACCAAACCACACCTTGAAAGAACTTTCTGATCATTGAAATGCTAAATTTTCTGTGTGCATTCTCAACAAACAAGATTCTCTCCTTTTAGGTATGCTGTCAAACATCTCCAGGAGGCTTCAAGCCAGATTACTCACCAATATGATTATTTTTTTCCATTAGCTATTTCCAAACAATGTGCATTCCTAACAAATCATTTCCTAAAACAGCATTCCCTGAGTCATTTTTTTTATTATTTAATAAAATTAATCCTTTCTCTTTTCATATTTCAATGCTTATAAGTACAAACAATTTGGTATATGTGAAGTCACTTTATTTTGACAAGTTCATTCCTGGGATTTGGGGATTTTTATTTGGGGATTTTTATTTTTTTTTAAACTAGCTGCCAAATGAGAATTAGGCTGTACTGACTTACAAATTCTTCCTTTGGCTCAGTACATGAGTCATGGGAAGTGAAAATCCCTCCTCTTACCAACCCTAGGGCAGGGATTTAAGGAATGAAACATCAACTAATCCTTTTCATCTTAACTAACAGTGGTCCAATGCAATGCTTAGTGAAGGAAAAAAATTGCCAGAAACTGTCCTCAAGTCTCTGTTGGTCACGTGTATCTTGAAATTAGAACAGGGAACATCATAGAGAGTCCATCCTGTATCCTGCTCTAAGAAGATTCAGCTTAATCTTTCTTGCAGTACAAGGTGTCACCATCCTACTCCCAGTTTGAGAAGGAACAGCAGCTTTGATACTGTATTCTGTTAAACTTTCCCTTGCAAATCCTAAGAATACAAAACAATAACCCACGAGAAAGCAATGTCATGAGAAATAAGGTAAGTGCAACAATTAATAATGAAACAGTGAAATGAACAGATTTGAACTGAACGATGGAATGAAATGTCACAAAACCAAACTGGGGAAAGGAAGTAAACTGGTTGTTTCCCCAAGCTACTGAATTACAGTGCTCACAGGACTGTCAATAGTTCCACTAACAACTGCAAAATCTTTGAAAAAATTGGTATTTCAGGTCCCTATCTGTTAAAATATTAGACTATGCTGTGGCAATGCTCAGCAACCTTATGGTTCAAGCACATACCCCAGCCAGACCCTCTTCAATATCAGCAAGGACCACTGAAATTGCTTCTGTGCCCCTTAAGCCCTGTAGCATTAGTACTAAACCTGCCTTGTGCAATTCCAGCCAAGACTCTCTCTAGGTCAGGCTGAGTATGGTAGAGAAAGTGCTGGAGAGATGGGACACTCCTTGGCTTTTGAAGGTTGTGGTCTGCAGACTCAACAGGTCTTGTGTGAAAAAAGCCTCATTTTTACTAATTACTTTAATTAATACTTAATTCAAGCCATTATAAAACAAAATGCAAATAAGCATTTGCAATAGCATCTTATTTAAAACAGACAGCACAGTCATGTTTTACCAAAGACACATATGAAAAAGTGAAAGAAAATCTAAATTGAACTTTCTTATACTAAGGTTATACCATAAAGGCTTTTCTTTTCTCACTCACTGTTAATGCCGCTTCCTACCTGATACAAATGTTGCCAAGGTTTTGGTTGCATTTGTGCCTTCTCTTCTTCAGCAGGTGACATAAACATACATTAGAACAATACAAAAAACAAGCACACAAGTAATTGTATGAAACATATTAGCAGCCCTTGCCCAGGATTGAACAGGCCTGTGATTAACATGCTGGAGTTGCTCACCTCCAGTCTCCACATTATGCATGAAATCAACAACAGGCAGCAGAATCCTCAATAAATGATCTTTCTTCTTTCATTGCGTAAGTCAAATTCTTCCTTAGTTTAACAAAACTTCTAAGCTTATGGTATTATTATGCCAAAAGTAAACATCTCATTTTGTCAAAATACAGTTGATTATAGGTAATTCAAAACTTCAGAACCTGGCTGCCAGGAAAATATTGATAAGGAATAAAACCACATTGTTTCACCTTTTCTTACTGAAAGAAAAAATCCCACCAAGCTCTCAGTAAAGCTTCCACAGTTCTCTCAACAAGGTAAAGTTCCATTAAAAATTTCTCCACTTATAATCCTTGTTATAACAATACTTCTCAATCTACAGCCTTGCTCTGCTATCACCATCTCATAGCTGTACTGATGCAACTATAAACCAAACTGCAACTCCCCACGTCTTTTTACTTTTTCAGTGGTCCAATTCACAGCTGCATAAAGCATAACCAAGAGGTAAAGAATAAGCATCTGGCATAAGGCATAAACCTTTAAGTCAGCCACTGCAAAACAAATCAATGCAAAACCCATAGGGATCCACTTAGCAAATCTTACTCTGTGAGCCATCAACAAAAGAAACTGCAGCAAATGCTACGCAAACTGAAGATGCTCATTGTCCTTGTTTTTCAGAAGAACAGGAAGAAGTCCAAACAGTAACGCTAGGTTAGAGAGCAACACCAACATGCTTTATTTCAAGCATTGGTTTTAATTGCCATTCCTCTGGACAAAGGGATCACACTAATGACTTAAATCCCTTCTGACAAAAATCTATGATATACACAACCACTGTAAGGTGCAGCTTTAAAATATCTGGACAGAACTGGCTTGCTCTTTGTTATGAACACCGAGCCAGACTTCTTTGCTCCTAAGCTTCTACATTGAGATGTGGCTTAGCAATCACAAAAATATCTGAAACAAAATATTTGTTTCAAGAACAGTTCCTAAACCAGCCTCCCTATGATCACAAGCTCTGTAAGATGCAGAGAGGCAAAAGCAACTTCACTAAAATGACATGAAGTACCAACGTATGCAAGCAAAAGGTCCTGTAGCAGGCCAAATTTGTCCAACGTAAGTCTCAGCACTATGAATTAATAGGAGAATGTGAACCTTATAGAAGCTTCTTCTGTTCCTCCACTTACTTTCAAGTGTCTCTTTTTAGCATTTGGGATCACTCCTTTCCCTTCACCTCTTATCCATTCGCTCAGCAAACAAAGATATTGCTTCCTAGTAGAAAAGCTTTAATTGCAATATGAACTGAACTACTAGATTTTTAAACTCGTACTTTAAGTAAGGTGGCTTGATTCCAGCTTTTAACAACTGAGGAAACAGACCAACTCATGTAACAAGTAATCTGGACAAGACACAGAAAGAAAACGTCACTCAGCTTGCCACAAGCTGCATGCAAGAATGATGAAAGACAGGCAACGTGCAACAGAAATCATACAATAGCTTACTTTTTTCCTTTGCTTTGCATGTTCTGACAAGAAGTTCTGTGATATGCGGTGACTGGATTCAGAAACCCTTAAGAAAAATCTGTATGTGTTCACACCAAGAAGCATACACATATTAAAAGAGCAAATTTCAGCTCACAGACAGAATCTGTTATCGTGCAAAAACGTTCAGAAAGCTAGTCATTGAAAATTCCACCTTTCCACCATGTCAACAGATAAGTCATTTTCAGCTAGTGAAAATGTTTTCCCCTGAAATGCTGTAACACTCCCATTCTCATCAGAAAAGCAAGGTAATGAATATGAGTATTTTAAAGACTCACAATATGGTCTAAAGAGAGCTCTTACATTAATAACCCTGTATGTTAGGAGCAGGACTTGGCTCGCAAATAAATGTCTGGCGACAAAACTATTTCACCTGGAACAGGTTTATATCACAAAACTGTTTATATCAGCATAGTTTATTTCATACACAGAAGTAGTCATAAAATAACATTACAATACAATAACTACATGCCTGTATTTCCATAATGATAGATAGTTTTATGTTTAATAATGTAATAGTACATTTAAAGGAGTAGATAACCCCTGGATACTTATGATAGAGCATATTAGGCAGATTCTGCAAGACATTCCAAGGAAGATACTCATCAGGGTATGACAGAGACCTGCTTAATCAGTTATCTTTACGATTCATGTTGGGACTGGGCCCAAGGGCAAAGACAGCAAATACCAACTCCTTCATTCAGTTACTTGGATTAATGTGGAGCATAAGCAAAAATATAAAGTATCCAGGAGCAAATCATTTGCGTTCAGCAAGACAGTTTCACCAGGGTGTTTGGCAAACAAAGCAGGAATTTTGGCATGTATTTGTACAATTGTTCAGTTGGCATTGTGTTGTGGGAGAGTAAGTAGCCTGGTCTAAAACTTGTGTGAACATACTAATAACCTGAGTAACGTTACTAGGACACTCAGTTCCAAATTGGGGTAGAGTAAAACTGATCTCCCATTTCAGACAAACAGAACTCACCAGAGGAATCAGTGCATTTTTACTAGCAGCCAATGAATGAATTTAAACCCTGTCATGCCAGACTAAGTCCATGCCTGAAAATAGTACAAGCATATTCAGCTAAACTGAGCAAGTTTTTAATGCTTGTACTCATCTGAGTTCTGAAAGCAAAGGCAATAAAGCAGCAGACAAAATTGTCAGTGCAACAATGTAGTATTAACCAAGTCTCAGTACCACAATGTACTGTTTATATCCATGATACATCTGATGCTGAGAAAGTTACTTAAAACATGGAGCAAGTCAGTGGTAGAACCTAAAATTAAAATGTAAACAATCTTGCTGACACATACACAAAAATACAGCCCACGGCAGCTCTATCAAGTAGCATTTCCCAACTCATCTGAAGCACCTGCCTAAAAGGTTATCAACTTACAGTTAATGACAGAAAGGACTGCAATACTTCTTCCTTATTGCCACAGACCCCTGAATGTATCACTGGCTCATAAAAATGACATGAGCTAGTGAATAAGGAGAAATGAAGTGAAAGCTCTAGGAAGTCTTATTCTTGATCCTGAAAACTGCAGCAAATGCACTGGGCATGTGACAAGAGTACCCCTCTGCCAGATCTACACAATCAGACATACTAAATGCTTTCAGACAGCCATTGAGAGTATCCAAGCCATTAATGAAAATATTCAGAGCAAAAGGAAATGACCTTAAGTTGGTTAAAGCAGATAAGTGGATTGGACTCTCAGTTTTTTAATAACAGATTTACAAGCCATGACAGCATAGCAAGGGATAACTGATAAGGTTACCTCTCAGCTGGTCACACTACATTTTATGCATAAACAACTGCTTATGCATATAAAAAACTGCTTTCACAATAGAAGCTTGGGAAGAAAGCATGAGTTTATACACTCAGTTTGGAGCCTTAAAGTAGCAGCTGAAGTGGCCAACGCTGTACAAAAGATGGCAATGATAATACCAGAGCTATGTCTGAAGAAAATAATGGCTGTAGACATGTTCAGATACTACCAATAGTTTTGCATTAATTTAAATGATTCTTTGAGGAACAGACGTAATGCTAAATAAGCATGGGAAAACATTGGCAGTGCCATGGCACCATCAGACCAAAGCTGATCTTGTTATGATGTACTCCACTTACAAACAAAACTGATTAATAGAAGTCTTCCCACCCCAATTAAGAAAGACAGTTCTTAAGAAGTAGGAAAGAACCAGATCAATAGAATAGAGATGTTGCAACAAAAGATGCCTGGCTCTTCTGCAGAAGATCATGACTAATTTGCTCTTCTCTCTTCATGAGAGTACAATATGGGATTAGACAAATGCTTGCAAGTTAAGCTACCAATAAAAACAGACAGGAAAGCACATTGGCCATAAGAACAAACCATTGTCACATTTACTTAGGTTACGCATTTCAGTCCTCTCATGGTTTTTAGATCATTACCATATGATGGCCTATATTATATAAAAGATGCATAAAAGCATATGCTACTTAAATATTTAAAGTCATTAAATGATGTTTTGCATCACAAATAACATGCTTCCAGAAAGCAGCAAGTAGACAAAGTCTTTCCAGCTCCAACTAAAACAACTTCCAAAAGTTTTCTGACATGATAGCAAGATGTCGTACCGTGTGTGTCAGATGATTCCTATAGTAAAATCTGTGTACAGTACAGGGGTACACACACACATGCACGCACATGAGAGAGCATAAAATGAACAAGAATGACAAGAAGGTATAAGAAAAAAGCAAATCCATTCAGGTAAACAAGCACTTTCCTTAAAACAGATTTACCTGAGACTCCAGTTCTCCCAATTTACGCTTCCTGGCATGAAGAGCTTTACTTGGAAAAGCCCAGAAATAATTGGAAGTTCCAATTCTATCAGTGTCCACCATGCCATCATCAACTAAGCTCTGCAGAATCTCTTTCACTGACATTGAGGCTAATAAAAGCAAAAATATCAAATTAAGAAATGCATAAACTACAGAAAATTATGCAAACCATAAGTTTACAATAATCTGTACGAATATTTTACTATAGTGTCGGTTAGCTGGAAGATACCAAGAGGACACCATGCCTGATGCTTCACTTGGAGGGATGAATCTCAAATCAGCAGTTTATACATCAAGGCTGCTACTCGGTACAGTCTGCTGCCAGATGTTTGTAAAACACCACTCATGAGTATCATAAGACATACATGTATATTACCGTACAAACCATAACAAACTCATGAGAGGGTACTTGAGAAGTTATCTTGCAATCTTAATTCTAACATGGATTATTTTACAATTTCTTGATTAGGACTGTAATTACATTTCACTTTGTAATGCTTATCAAAGCATTTAACAGCAGCAGAGGCACCAAAGCCATCTGTCTACAGACTCAGGAGAGGTAGATCTTACTTTTGATTATAGTCAGCTCCAATACAAAAAGTGAACTGTAGTCAAAGGATCCAAACCACTTCTGAACGTAATTGTTCATTTTCTAGCAAATGTGTGGTATAACCCACCATTTTAAAAATTGTGTCTGTTCAAAGTAACTGTTATTATACTCAAGCACTGCAGATATAAAGACTTTTGAGCTACTTTATGGTTTTCAGTGTCTGACTTTCAAGTCTAAAGGGGATCCCAGATCAGAAACATCCAATCTTTTGGAAGCTACAGGCTGGATAGGGGCGTTTCCACAGCCTAGACATTGTTCTTTCCAGAGTAACTGAGGTCTAGGTTACGTGGCTAAATGCCTTTATATGCAGAGGCAGGATGAATGTGGACTATTAAAATGTGTCGATGGTTTTAGAAACTCTGCATTCCAGATTTTTTAATATGACATTCCATTGCTTGCATTTACTGCTTTGCATCCTCTTCCTGCAAATTATGATTAAACATATGCATTGACAAACCAATCAAGACCACAGCACATCTCTTCAGAAGCCTGTGAGTCCCGCTATTAGCTGAAGACATAACTGAAAAATGTTGCTTTGCAATACTCACATATGCCTGAAGTTCTTCCAAGAAGCTCATTTACTTTTGCAGTGCCATAAAGACATGCTAGTCAAGGACAATGGCAACGACACAAAGTTTATGCCTTGCCACCCTTTTGTTAATGAGAACAGAAGGAAGTGGAATGAGGAACATATAAAACAACAGTGTAACATAAATCCTCCTGGACCTAATCCTAAACCAATAGATCTCATCAGGAAGATTTTTACTGAAAAGACAACCCCCTTCCATTTACAGCTGTTCAGCCATTTTCTGGGGGAAGAAAAGCTTATATGGACTGTGTAAATCTGGACCAGCATTTTAAGATATTTGTGACATTACAGACAGACATTTAAATCCTCTGTTCACTACCTGAGTGCACATATTTCATACACTGAAAGTCACTGCAAGTCAGACATCTCAGAACCTAGGAAAAATCCCATCCCATTTAACATCAGTAAACTGAGATAGGAGTATGCTGTTCGTGTCACTTTTAAACCTACAGCCCTGCCATTGACTGGTCTCCCTTTCTAGCTATTTTTCCCCACCATTACAATCACAAAACTAAAATTGTGGCCAAGAAAGTTTACACTGTATGACCTGTATGACTCATGAGAATTAAGTTTTGTAACACTTACTAATCCCTTTTTCTTTTGGAGCAATCTTCTCTATATCCTTCAACTGGAACACATCTTTCTGTGCAAAACATAAAAGACACTTTAGCTCCAAATGACAGCATCATCTAAGTCTGGGTGGGTTTTTTACACTAAATCAATGCCAAAAAAAGCAAGTAGGAAATACATTGCATGTTTATGTTTTGCTAGGGAAATAGGCTGCACATCCCTCAATAGACTTAGAACACTTATTAATTAATTTTAAAAGACTATTATTGTAACAAGTCCTTTTTTGCTCTTTGGTGGTCTCAAGTCACAGAATCATGGAATAGTTGAGGATGAAAGGGACCACTGTTCCTTGGAATGGTGATGGCAGTCATCCATCCCCATTCCAAATGGAAGTTGAGTCATCCAGCTCGACTTCCCTGCTCAAGCAGGGTCACCTAGATCTTGTCTCTAGTTAAGGCCATAAACCCCTTAGGATAGACAGAGCCCAGGTTACACTGTCAGCACCAGGTCCACCACATTGCTCAAGTACTCAGACACCACAGTGTTCTTTTTAATAGATGGAATATTGTGAATTACCTATGTCACATTCTAATTCTATCTCTGCTTCTGGAGCCCGTGGGTTTCATCTCCCCAGTGACCTCTTCCAAGTCTCCTCAACTTTTGTACACTCAAATGTCTTCCTCCTCCCATAAACTGCAGTGAGATACTTCCTAATCTTCCTAATCCCTCTAACAGAACAAACTCAGAATTAGAAGATTTGAATAGGGAGCACCTGAAGCATTTAATACCACCTAAGTATCTGAATGCCTTGGCTCCACCTGGGCATGAGCCACCTGATCAGAGGCTATATGAATCAAGCTCTGTCCCTGTAATTTATACATTGATGACACAGGGCATCAGTGAAATGCACAGCAGGATATACAGAGGTCATCTATAGCTAAGCTTCTTTCAGGACCTGTTTTCCCAACAATGTAAATATAGGACAATTACAGGTTACTTACTGTTTCAAAGAAGATTTCCATCATACGAGCTCTCTTCTCCTCAAAGCTCAAACCTTTTTTCTTGGACTAGGACAGGGTAAAAGAAACCAGCAAACCAACACATTCAGTAACTCAAATGATTGACATCTGCTCAGAATTCAAATCTATTTACATCTAAGTTATATTTGCTGTCCTTTAAAATACTATACCAGTAACCCCAGACTTTTGGATAAACTACTTCTTCCCAAAGAATCTTTACACCGAGCTAACACCTGCAGTCTAACAAACTGAGGGACCTACACCATAAGTTTGGAGCTGACCTTTCACACAACCCAATCCAGCTCAAGCCCCCATGTTTCTTGGCATACCAAGGCCAGGCTGAATGGGGCTTTGAGCAACCTGGTCTACTGGAAGGTGTTCCTACCTGTAACCTCTGGGTTGGAACTAGATGGTTTTTGAGGTCCCTTCCAATGTTACTAGATTTAAAATGCATATTTATATCAATTGTCAGCAACTCACCCAAATGTTTAACAGTCCTTAGAAAGATAAGAAGGAATATCTTTGGGTTTGGGCTTTCTGTTTCAGGTTTTTTTTTGTTAGAGCTATTATTTATCTTGTGATACAAAGGCGCTAGTGTGAGATGTAGTCCATTTAGGCTTTTATTAAGGAGATAAAGTACATTTGAAGGTACTACATCTTTTTTCAAACTTCCCACCCAACCTTCTGATTTCAAAGTCACAGTTCAAAAACTATGCTTCTTTCTCTGCAGTTGTGTGACTGAGCAGTAAATAACATGGCTTGAAATAGAAGCAAAAGGGAGAAATGACTACTCTCAAACTGCTACCTGTAGTACAAAACTGAGAGATGCTATTTTGATATGCCCCTGTAAAATCAGGACATAAAGCACTTCATAGAGAGCTGGAGTTTTATTAACAACATCTAGCACACTCCTCAACAACCCAAAAGCAGTGGCTGTAATATTAAACAGGACCGTTTCCCCTTGCCCCACTCCTTGCTTCATGGCCTATGTGACCTTGCACTGCTGCATGTGACTACAGGAGACTGAAAGGGGGATGAAAAGAGCAAAATAGGATGTTGGCAAAAGGTGGTCTCCCTCAAAAAAGAAAAACAAAACAACATAAATATTGCTGCTGTGCAGTCAATGGAAGTAGGGATTCTAATAACATGGAGCTTCAGGAAAGATAACTTGGGTTTGTGTCCAAGTCCTGCTGGAAGGGAATTAATGGCTAATGCCATTTTTTATTTCTTCACTACTTCTTCCTTCTTAAATAAATCGCACAGTAGGGCAGCACAATGTTTAAAACATCTTTCAGGAGCAAAACAGCCAGACTGACTTAGATTTTTAACAATAAATTGAGAAACCAGCTTATGCAGCTTCAGTAATA
>JAVHNF010062597.1:7915-30151 GCA_034783455.1 Micropsitta finschii
TGGGGTCCTGGCTGTTCTGGAGCATACTGCACCTTACGGATCAGCAGACGTGCAGAGTTCCTGGGAAGCAGCAGAGGAGAATGAGGTGGTACTTTGTGCTTGGCAGAGGCAGGAGTTCTGCATTCACATGTGCTAACACCCAAGAAGTATAATGACAAGTGGGGCAAAGCTGAACAAGCAACCAAGGCGCACTACTGGACCAACAACCCATCCCCTTTAAGAAGGGCAAAGCTGAAGACACACAGGTTCTGTTACCTCTTATGAATTCTCTCTTCCAGATTCTCTGTTGAGAAAGCTTTCACCTCGAAGTCCACCCCACAGGTCTGCCAGACGGAGAGAGGACAGCTGTAAAATCAGTGTCAGAAGCCAAGAACATCTGCAGATGTTTAAATATCTTTCTGTACACCAGAAATTCTTAGACTCCTGCCAATTGCAAGTTCTTCCAGCCTCCTACCATTGTAATAGAGACCCCTGAAAAGCAGTATGGCAGCATCCACCTGTTCCATGCTGCTTCTGGTAAATGAGGCTTAATTCCCAATCTTTGCCAGATGATATCCCTACTCCTAGAAGGTTTTCTGCGAGAGCAGTGCTGTAGTGGTCACAGCATGGTATGGGTTATGAAACTGACCAGCATACAAGGCTCTCCAGTCCACCCCAGGTTTTTGAACTGAATTTCTCAGTTGGCTTTGTAATGCCAATACCTGACTCAGGGTCAATCTTCATCTTTCCCAGTGTCTAAGGTTGATGGGTTTATACCACCATGGGACATCTGTGATTCCCAGACAGCTCTCTACAGAGCAATATAGAAATTTTTGCTGGAATATCATCCCTTGACAAAACCCACAACTTATCCTTGGATTCTGCTGGATTCTACAACCTGCATGCACCTTGCCCAGCTGTTAGCCTAGCTCTGCTGTTCAGAGAAGCACCCTGTTAAGCAGAAAAGGTCTACTTTAAATGGTGTCAGGAATCTTGCAGAGCATTATGACTTTTACTCCAGCGTTTTTGTTTTGTTCAAACACAAAGGCCTGCCCTTCTCTGCATTTGTTTTAGTTCTGAAGTAGGACTTAACACATGCTATTTATAGAGAACTATGAGATTTTAGGCACCCTGTCTGCTTTTGTCTCATGTAGCCTGACAGCTGCAATCATTTTATGTGCAGACAACCTGCAAAGCATGTGGTACCCTTAAGGAAACTACAAGCATTGCAAACTTAATAGTCTTGTTGCCATTAGACTGGATTCCCTTTCTTATTCAGAGAACTTCAACTCCATGACATTCACTTGCAGCTCTTAAGTCACATTTGTGGCATAGCACAGTAAACCCCAGTATCACCTCATTTTTTAATCAAGCTAGCCAAATGAATTCACATCAAGTTTTCTATCTGAGTTTTCTCAACCATGATAAGCAGAAGTGTCCTGTTAGTCTCACCTTATCAACATCATGAGGTGCAGGCTGCAGACAGACTGAACAAGGCAGGTAATCTGGAAACTGGGAGGAAGAAGAGAAAAATACCCCAAAGCAATATTACACAGTTAATTACTGTAGTTAACGTATCACTCAGAAAAGGTACAAAGCAATCCTGAAGACAACAGGTCCCTCACTGTAATCACAGAATCATAGGATCAACTAGGTTGGAAAAGTTCTAAGATCATCAAATCCAACCGCTCCTCAGTGTCAAGGCCACCACTAAACCATGGCACTGAGAGCTTCATCTACACTGTTTCTGAACACTTCCAGGGATGGTGATTCCACCACTGCCCTGGGCAGCCTGTTCCAATGCTTGAATTTCTGTGAAGAAATTTTTCCCAGTATCCAGTCTAAACCTCCCCTGGCACAGGTTGAGGCCATCACCTTTTGTCCTATTGCTTGTTATCTGGGAGAAGAGACTGACTCCCACCTCCCTACAACCTCCTTTCAAGCAGTTGTAGAGAGCAGTAGGGTCCCCCCAAAGCCTTGTCTTCCCAGACTAAACCCCTGCAGTTCCCTCAGCCGTTCCTCCTAATACTTGTGGACAACTTTTTGAACTTCTGGCTAGGATAGGGGCCTTAATATGCTGGGCCTTATCTTGCCTTGTATGAACAGATTCCTCTCTTCCAGAAATACTTTAATAGCAAAGAAAGGGGCAGGGGTCAAAAGAGAAAAAAAGTACAAAAAGCACATGAAGCACCTGGCCTAAAAATCAAACAGAGCCCTGGAGGCACAGCCTGGAGTAGAAGCTGACACATCTGCCTCCTCATCCAAGATACTCAATACACCTCACAGCAGTGGTACTCACTGTTCACGTAGGCTTGAAGCTTGAGTGAAGAGTGCCCATGTCAGAAACACAATTAAGGCCATGAAAACCAGCCAGCCACCAGCCAGTATCCATTTGCTCCTGGCCTGGGCAGGGCCAGCAACTCCTGACATCAACTGGGAAGGCTGCAGAGTAACTCATGGGGACTGAGTGCTAATACCCTATTAGAGACTCCAGCGGTTTGAAGATCACTACTTGTATGAGTTGTTAATAACATTGCAGTGGGTAACAACCCACTAGGCAGAATTGTTCAAGGACTTATTTGTTGCTGTATCAGAGCATCTGTTTTTCAAACCTGGGTCCTCCTAGGGAATGCTCAAGCAGACGTGTCACTGACAGTTCTGGAAGCATATCCTGTCAGAATCAGAGTTTGGCAACAAGCTGTTATTTGTTGACAACATCTGGTAAAGAGCTTTTCATCCACTTGTTTGATCCATAAAGTTTTTAAAGAGAAAGAATTTAGCACTTCTTCTGTGAGCAGTGAGGCAGTGGTAGAATGTATTCCATCCCCTCAGGAATGGGAAGACGAGGATATATGGGACTGTTGCTAGCATATAGCCATTGCATATTTCCTTTTCTTTTCAAGAAAAGGACTTTTTCACACAGTTAAGATCTTCTTGCACTTTACCACTTAGGACAGTAAGAAAACAAAAATGGTGGATTGCCTGTAACTCAAAATTGGATCTTTGCATGGTACGAATTCACTATTAATCCCTGTCTTCTCTTCATCACCAAGTCTCAGCAGACTGATAATAACAGACAAGGAGCAGAGGGTCAGAGGCTCCTATAAGATACTTACCGTAAAGAAAAAGGGATAAGCATTTTTTCCCAGCTTCTTTAGCAGAGATTCCTGCAAGTGGGAGAGAGTCTCTGGCTTATCAGCAGGTGGGTACACTTGGACCCTAGAGAAGTACAGGTCCCGTCGGAAAGTGAGGCCAATCACATCAATGTCTTCCTGGCCATAGCGGAAAGCACAAGTCAGGGACACATACACTGGAAAGAAGCACATGATGGGTAAATCATGCAGCAAGCTAACAATGCAGCCAGCACAGGATGAAAACTCTTCCTACACTACAGAGCCAGGGAAACCCATTTCCACAGTGTTACATAACCTAGACAGTACTTATACCATCTATAATGTAAGACAATGCATTAATTAATGTATCTTAATTAATGTATCATTCATTAATTAATGTAAGAAAATACATTACATTGAGTAAAAAGCCCATTCACCAGGGAGGAAAGTTACATCTGTACCCTTAAAACAATACAAGTAAGAGATTCTATCTCAGCATCTCACTTCAAAAGAGGACTGACAATCTCTGAAACATTCAGTGCATAAAACCTCACACCTTTTTTCTCCTTGAGAAGTGTAGGATCCACCAACACAACACCATCTGAAAGAAAGGAAAAAATAACAAATATTATCAGAGGATAACCAGGGTTCAGAGAGCAGGAAGGGCAGCACATATCCTTGTGGACTTACCTACAGGCTCCACACTCCCTATGTTGTCAATGAAGTCCCGCTTTCCCAGGTAGATAGTCAGCTGTAGGGAGATACGAGACCACGGTTGAACCACAAAGTGTCGATGGTTGTGTGGCTGTGTGTCACAGGGCTGGACACACAACACAGAGCGATAAATCTTGTAAAGATCAGAACAATTCCATTTTAAATGGATTTTCTTTTCCAGCAAACATGCAATTCACACCAGGCAACGGAACTATTTACATGCTTCAGGACATCAGAATTGAAGACCAGATGTAGACAAACTCCCAAGCGTACAACATTAATTCTTGTACACTGAACAAGGACCTAAAAGATTTTTGGTGCCATCAAGCTGGAAAGACACTGAATTACCTTTGTTTGTTGTTAAACATCTACCAGCAGGAGTACAACCCAGGAGTAGTGACAGGCGAGTTGCCTTCCTGTTGTATTATGAGAAGCTTGCCCTATACACTCTGTTTACGTCATCTTCTCAAACTTAGCACTAAATATAGTTCATGGTCCTTCTTCAGAAAGGAATGAAGGGGACAGGAAATAACTTTCTAGTAAGTCTTTACTTGTCTGACTACAAGTAAAACTCATACCTATATGAAACCATAATTGCAGTACTTACAGCTTTGTCACGGGTGCTTTTTTTGAAGATAACTTGTTTTTGAGAACCAGCATTCTTCCCATTTGTCTTCTGAGGCTCGGGGCAGCTCATGGTCAAAGATGGGTATGTGACTGTGAGTGAATGAAGATTTTCTGCCCCAAAATGTCCTGGGAAAGACGTCAGAAGAAAATAGGTGGATGAGAGAAAAGCTGAATTATACTTGGTGGGTAAAGCACTCTACGCTCCCATGTGGAGTTTACCAAAGACTCTTCTCAATAGGTACTCAGGCACAGCGCAGAAGGTGGGTTTCTTCTTATTTTAGAAGTTCCTCATTAAAAAAAAACCCTTAACAACTGCTTAAAAACAGCTCCTCAGAAATATTACAAAAGACCAAGAACTCCTCCTAATTTGTATTTAAAAATTAATAGTCTAATAGAAAAACCTGGAGGGGAAGGAATAGCTTGGCCTTTGCAGACAGTTTTGTAGCGAGTAAGTTTGTTAAGAAATCTGTGAGAGTACAGATCAAGGTAATCTGATCAACACAAGGTACTTTGATTTTCAAAAGTTACCTCAAGATTTGTCAACAGAGGCTCTAAGTGCTCCTAAGAAGGAAAGTCATTTCACTTGTTAACAATCAGATAAAATACAGGAAATAACAAATATCAGTGCTTAAGGGTTTTGGTTGCTTTAAGGTGTGTGTGGGAGTGATTGTTTGGCTTTGGTTTGGTGGTTTTTTACCACTACAAGTATTCAACAGTGCAATGTTATCTGTCCTGGGACAATTACTATTGAGCATATCCTTGAATGAACGGAAAGAAGCCTAGATAAGGGGTGAAAAGCCTGCCCACAGACACAAAGCTATTCTGGATTCCCCAAAATTAAGCTATGTTAAGCTGGAGGAGCCCTTCATGATGCAGATGGAATAGGTGATGAAATACTGTATATTCTATAATGGTAAGTGAAAAGTATTGCACTCAAGGAATATACAGCTTTAGTCCGACATGTGCAGTTACACTTGGTATCACGTCAAGAGTATGTCTTGATATAAGCAGAAGAGTTATTAGGAAATAAATCAAGAACACAGAGAATGCCATTTATACCATTTCAAAGCTCCTTACATACCCACATCTTGGATACAGCGTTTTCAGTCTAAGACTTAAAAGGTGGCATGTACTGATAAGCAGTCAGACTAAACTCAAAACAAGAACTTAACTTACCCTACTGCATTTTACTAAATCAGAACTGAATGCAACTTGCTACTTGCAGGGTAACACTCAAATCAGAACAGACTTCAGCGATGTAACAGTCCAGCTAGGGGCCCAGAAAGGTGACTAATGATTATACCCAGGGGTAGGATACAGCTTGTATCCAAGGAAAAAACAGGTGGAATATGATTCTTCAGGGAAAGGGAAATGATCAACATGAATTGATTCACAGAGTTAGATGTGTTCACAGGAGAAAAAAGGCTTTTGGCAGATGTTGGACAGGACAAGCCATGTGCAACGTTAACCCCCTAAGACTCTGAGGAGCAGCATCAGGAAAAGACGATGCTACATGTGCCCTGTTCTTACACTTCTGCCCATTGGACCTATGTGAATTACCATGCTGTGTTAGAGACCGTTGGTCTGACAGTGTGTGACTGTCCTTCCAGTCTGCTTCCATCCTATTTTTCTGCTTGTTTTCCCATTTAAAAACTGTTTCAAGAGCAGAAATAATTTCTAGGTCTTATTTATATGCAATAAACTGTAGAAAAAAAAAACCCATTTCCCTTCTTAGAAAGCTAGGAAAAAAAAAAGTAAGGTTTAAGAACTGAGCATAGACTTAACACACGTTTAAGAATTTCTATCAAGTACAGGTAAGTTTTCCAACTCCAGAATAGTATTTGCTGCTGAACAGACACCCTACTCATGCTGTAGACCCAAACAAACAAACCAGCAAATAAAATTAAATACCTTGCTGTGTTTCAAATGCCACAGGAGCTGCCACAGGACAAAGACGTGAACTCCTAACTACTAGAGAAAGATGGATTTTCCACGCAGCTGTGTCTTATTCTTCTTCACATCTACTAGAGAGAATCACTAACCTCTTCTCAAACAAGGAAGACAATTTGTAGGGGATTTGAAAGCACGTCCCTCATTGCGTCCCATCCAGGATTTCAAGAATTAATCCCCCACCAAAAGCAAATATTGTACCTGGGCTTAGATTCAACTAGAAAGTGGTTAAGTCAGCAATATGAAGCATTACCTAAGGAAGCTCAGGTTATTAATGAAGGTCTCCAATGTCAAACTCACATCTGTAAAGACCACAGACTTACAGAGAACACGATGGTTACTGAAAGCAGCTTTATTCTAAAGCTCTTTATCTTTTCCTTCCTAAGGTTGCAAGCCATCCAGCCTGATAAACTGAACAGAGAAGAGCCATTTATGAAAAAAGGGAGTTCATAAAACACCAAACCAAGTCTCTATAAATAGATGCCATTATGAAAGACTACCAAACATTGAGAACAATGTGTTATTCTCGTAATGACTGTGCTGTTTATTATTGCTCCACCAGCATCCCACTAGCATACTGATGCAAAACAGTATACTGCTAGCCAGTACACCTCCCCTCCTTAAGTGACTTACAGAGTGAGGCACAACACCCAAGATCTAGGACCCATGAACAGAGACTTCAGTCAATTTAGCTTTTCTGTTGATGAATGTCCAAGCATAGCTTACCCCCCTCCTTGAATTTGGTCTTGATATTATGCACAACAGTAAGTGCAATTTTTGGCTTGCAAGCTGCATAAACAGCTGTAGCTTTCCTCTGGGCTGCATCTGTTACTTTGATTAGAAGGATCACATGATATCCCATCCATTTGCCAGCTTGAACAGCACCATCCATCTCAGGCAATCCTGCTGCCACAAATCAAGCTTGCTTTTCTTGCAAACAATCACCAACATTTGCCTGAATATAGTGGCCTGGGTACACAAGTTATCCCAATAAAATGAACACAGAACCAGTGTTCATCAGCTCTTTCAAGTGTTTTCCAAATTCCAGCAATATTTTATTAACTGGAGGTGGATTATTTGGAAAGCTTAATCACTACTCTGCCTAATCATCTGGCAAAGACAAACCAGACAGCCCTAAACCATGGAAACTCACACGTGCCTGTGTTACAGAAGAAAAGCAGACCCTGGCTGCATGAAGTAGGGAAGAGACCTTGTAAGTTAACCCACAAAAATCAACACATTTGTTCAGTTATGCAGTACAAAAGCAAAAGAGAGAAGCTGGTTTTGTTAAGTTTGTGCTGTTGCCACTACAGGATTACTAGTCATTCAGGAGAGGAATGAGCATTCCTGTTATATCTGCTACTCCTCTGAGGGCATGGGAGGTGTGGGTAAATGCACCACTGCAAACATCTTCAGGGCAGCTTAGAAGCAGCTCTGCTGTAACACGTTCCTAATGCACCCTGATGTCTAGAGAAAGTGCCCACTCCCCAAACCACTTGAAGGGCAGCTGCACCTTTAGCAGAGAAACACAGCAACAACCACCTCTGCACAGCAGGTACATCGATTCCTCCTCTTCACTCTGCAGGCTGAAGCAGAAAAGGGGGTCACAGAAGTAAATAAACTATAGGGGAAAAAACTGGTTACCAGGATTTCCTACATACCTTGGTCCTACGTAATTTTAATCTAAAATGCTTAAGGTCTTAGCTAGCTAACCCTTATCCTTGAGTTTTATTAACCTACTACATAACAGCACCAGCAGGCAAAACAAAGCCCCTTGTGTAAGACCTGTGCCCATGTTGTAGAAAACCACAAATGTAGCAATCTGAATTACAAGCATCCTAAACCCATTCTGATCCTCCTCAGCAGAGCCTACAGGGTTTTTATTATGTTAATCTCCCAATAATCTTTCATCATGCTGACTTATCATTTAGTGATCTGCTTTCCTGCAGTAACCAAGGTCACCTGGCCTTTTGGTAGGTGCCTTTCCAGGACCTTCTGCCACAGCAACAGGCAGAACAGAAAATAACTCGTCTTTAGAAATGCTTCAGAATGCTGAAGTGAATCTTTCCATTGTTGCTGTGGTTCTCACTTCCAAGAGCTGGACAGAAGGCTTCTTTTCTTATGGAAACAGGAGAATGGTTAGTGATGGCTCTTAGTTATGTATGAATTTGTATCGTGAACAGCTGAAGGCTTTGCTTCGTTACTCTGAAGTAGGAACAAGAACATTATCTTCAACAAGGTTTTTTGTGTTTTCTAAAGAAATGACAACTCCTATTCCTGGCTTAAAAACTTCACTAGGTAGCAGTCAAAGTGCCGCAGCAGAAAAAGCCTTCTATTTTCAGTGGTGTCTGAAACACAGATACCAATTTCCTCAATTCAGTATTTTATCCAAACCAGAAAGGAACACATCAACCTTTCAAGGATAGAGGCACTTGTTCAACATGTTAAAACTTCCTTCAGCCTCAAGGCAGCATTCCCATACAGGGCTAGACCAAGTGTATCTGCAGGATGGCCGGCTTCAATCTAAGAGCATTATCCTCTTTCCTGCTCTACACCAAATCCCACAATGCAGCTGAACACAAATCCACAGCTCATCAGGAAAACAGCTCAGGAAAACACATTTCAGGATCCCGTCTTCATTCAGAAGAATGAAGATTTCATTTGAAAGATCTCACACAGACTGAAATAAATGAATCAGGCATTGTGGGGGTTTAAAAGCAGAACACAGGTTTATTTACAATCAAGTTCTTATTGGCAGCTGAATAAATAAAAACTTTGCCCCATATACTCTAATTCCCCTCTGCAGAAAGTGTCTGAACAAAAGGCTAGATTAGAGAGTTGCCTGTTATAGCAGCTGTCCCCTAATCCAGTCCCTCCAATGAACACACTTCCTTAGTAAAATACTATCAGGAAAGAAGAAAATAAAGTGCAAATAAAAAGGCAATAAAACGCTGGTGGCTTGTCTTGAGGCCCAGACAATGTGGAGAGGTTTGGCTGGATAAAGGTATGCCAGGTAGCTCACACCCACCCACACCACGGTTTTGGATGCTTAAACAGGGACAGAGCCAAGACTCCACTCCGAAGCACAGAGGGGGCTCCAGCGCAAATGGGGATATTGCACGTGTGCTCAAAACGGGGCAAATGGCCTGGAATTGCCAGCACCAAAACAATGGATTTGGGATTTAACCCCACTGCTCCTCTGTGCTCTACTGACAGCCGCCAGGACAGGATGGATGAACAGAAAAAGGGACCAAACATGGATATTCTGGTACTGAAATCACAGTATGACTACATTCCTTATCACAGCAGCACAACAGAAGCTCAACTTCTCTCTCCTCACACCCAGTAACCAAACTGCTTGTGGAATAAAAAGATTAAAAATCTCCTATTTTGTGATACCCAAGCTGTTGAAGGGCATTTTAACAAAAGGGTGCAGAAGTCCTGAACTATGGACCACTGCCTTAGAACAGGCGAAACCGATACAAAAAGTTCACACAGCAGTGCTGGAGAACCTGTGTCAGAATCAGAACAGATCTGAACTGATCTTGCAACTCAAAGGCAGAGCTGCCAGAACCATGGGAGACTCTTTAAAAGCTATTCTAACACTTCAGGCTGCCTGGGATCTGTCCACATTTCAGGATCTTCTCACCCCATGCCTGAACTAGGCCACAAGAACAGAACACAGGAGACAGGACATGTATTAAGTCAGCATACACAGTAACTTCTTTCCAACATTCCCAACTCAGGTGCTTGGGTACATTTGTGTGACAGGGTATTTGGCACAGCTGACTGGTGAGGAAACCCATTAGTATCTTCAGCTCCGCTTGGTGCATAGATACTTCATGTAAAGGCATGACTAAGTAGCATTCTCCATCTAGAACAGCTAATCCCTTGCTGAGTCCGAGTGCCACAGTGCAGTTATGGCGTAAAGAAGTCTCTGACTCAGGCTCCTTCTCCACTGCATTATAACTTTCCTCTGGAAAGTGAAGCCCATGCGCTGGTTAATATCCCGACTCCGGATGGATCTGGGCTCGGGTCTCCATTCTGTTCAGCCACGGACCAGCACCACCATACTCAGAGGTGTTAGATGCTCTGCCTTTCACTCTCCATCCAGTCAGAATTCAGACCACAGGACAGCCTTGTTTCCTTTGTCCACACTGACCACATGGGCACCCGATGGTGACCACGCAACTGCATTGATAGGAGAACTGAAATGGAAGCCAGGTATAAGTTCACAAAAACACTGAATTCCACAAAAGCACTGAATTCCACAAAAGCACTGAATTCCACAAAAGCACTTAACACTGGAATGAAGTCTTACAGTACTCTATCAAAGAAAAGGCACCTTCCCAGCTCTCAGGAGACCTGGGCTTTTCATAAGCCTATGAGAGATACAGTTTCTTCAGACTATATCAAATGTACTTTATTAAAATCATATCTCAGTTTAAGAAGTTGAAAAATAACAAACCCAACCTTAATTCAAGCTATAGAATACCACCAGCAATCAATAAAGACTCTACGTATCAAGAATTCTGACATGCCAATGTTAAGTTGCAGGGCTATACGACTATAACTATTCCATAGCTCAGCAAGATTCATAACCCAGATACCCGCTTCAGATCATATGGCCAGCCTCCCCTCACCTGTGATGCTTTGTTAGTGTCCTCTCCAATTTCCCAGTGAGCACATTCCAGATGTAAAGGGCCCCATCAGCTGAACCAGCAGCCACATAGTTACCGTCAGGGCTATGAGATCAGAAGGTGCAGAAGGCAGAGAACAATTTTCAATTCAGCAATTTATCAGCACACATAATCACTTCACTGGCAGCTTCCTAAGCAAGCAACTTGGCTTTAAAGTCTTCCAAGAGCTAGGCATTACCAGCTGCTAACACTACGAGGTGAAAGCCCTCTAAAATCAGAAAGTTTCCAACCTACTGGATCAACACCTACAGACATACTCTGTGTTGACCAAGACGTAACCCTGTCCAAATCACAAACTCTGCCTCAGTTATTGTAGCTGTTAACGGGCACAATGCAGTCAAGCCTCAGAAATCACTGACTTTCACTGGGGGAAGAGTTATCAGGTATCTTGCTTACATATCAGACCTTACCTGAACACAACTCTTGTCCAGTCAGAGCCACATTTGAATCCCTGGGCACTGAAAAGTTAGAAGAGTCAGATAATTATAAATTCATTTATAAGCAGAGGGACTTGCAGGTTTTCACTGAAGAGTATGGTAAGGATTTCTACAAGAGGTTTGGAATAAGCTCTGGTATCCCTTTATCACAACTTGCATTTCTCATACACCATCCCTCAACTGCATCTGCAAAAATTCTTTCCTTTAGGCCAAAGACTTCTAAGCCAAGCTACCTTCTTTAAAGAGATAAATGAAAAGACCCACCAGAGCAGATCTTTGCTGTTAGGCTTGAGAGAACTTTGCTACCCAGATAGAAAAACATCTAGGAGACTGCTCTCTCCATGGAGATACAGAAAAACACTCCAGTACTGAGAGCAATCTGCAATCCAAAAGCACTGAAATTCATAATGTTCTTGTGGAGAACATGCTCACCTGAATGTCTGTTTGACAGCACTAACCCGTAGATCAATGATCTTTAGTAGATCATCACGGGAGCAGGTCAAAAGCTCTGTTCGCTCTGAGTTCAGGTCCAGAGCTGTGATTCTTCCAAGCAGCTCCAGTTCTTTTACTATGGTTTCAGTCCTAAAGACAGGAGAGGGGGGAGAGGGGGGAGAGGAAAAAAAAAAAAGGAAGGGTAAACCCAGCATCCAGAGTCCAAACCACCTCCACATTAAAGCTTTGACTTCTCCCAGTGTGGAAGGAAAAAAGGTTTATTGGTTCATTCTCACATGTTGATTCATGCCCAAGCTAGATCTCACTTTGTGGATAACACTTCCAGCTGTCTAACAATAGTTAGATACTACTTTCATCACTACCCACCCTCTGAAAAGCTAAAAAGTGTCTAGAATGACAAATACTAACCAATGCAAAATACTTACAAGAAAGCAGACTGCCCTTTTGGAAAAGTCATCCCTGCCCCCCTTCCCCCAAAAGTATCCCAAATCTAAACCACCAAGCAGTGTAAAAGTAGTAACAAAAGTCTCTTTCAATGGCTTTCTGCAACTCTTACAACATCTCATTTGCTTCCAAGCTCAGGAGGAGAAATTTCCTAGTTCAGATTATACTCAGACGGCAATCCCATAACCACTCCTATGCTGTTGCCTCTCTTACAATAGTTTTACCTGATGTCCCAGAAACGAATTTTCTTATCAAAATGTCCACTCATTACACATTGCTCAGTACATACGATGTCATTGCAGCTAGATCCTGCAAACACTGTTTTTATACCTAAAAAAGATAAAAAAGATAAACTAATGGTGACACAGTGAAGTTTATACTGTACAGACTAATGAAAACAGACAGAAAAATCATTATACCACATGCATACACAGTGGTCTCACAATCAGTGTCCAAGGAGTGCCAACAGGGCAGGCAAATTCTGTCTTAGAATAATCCTGACTTAAGTCTTTAACAACCTCTCTGCCCTTCTCAATCTCCTTTGCTATGGCTAATATCCCTTTAAATGCTCCCAAGAGAACTCCTTTACTTCCACTTGGTATTTAGACAGCTATAATTTGCTACTGTTGAACAACATGAAACTGTGTCCTTGACCTATGTTTGCAGTCCAGGTATCGAGGTAACCCTGAATCTCCACTTCTCTCTTAACGCAAGCATGTTTAAGAACTATAAAGAGACAAGCCAAGGAAATAAGGTGTTTTTCCCAAAGAAAAATCTGGATCCTAGCATTTCCTTCATGTAAGGTTTTTTTGTACACTTCCAAGGGACATTTCCACCCACCTTAGGGTTAAAAATTCTGACCTGGCACCAGATTTTTAGTGGAAGACTAAAATACCCACCCCCAGACTGGTAAACAAAGAACACTCACAGAACACAGCTGCTGTTAATGTAATAGCATTAACAGTGCTTCCTGCATACATGCTTTCTTATTTCAGGTAACAGGCATAAAGTATCCAATTACTTGAATAACAACACAAGATGGGATGGCTGCTAGTTTTTGCTTATTTTTAGACTAGCAAGCAGATGAAATAATCTAGCTGTCAGACTTCTATTTACATTTAGTAGAAGCACAGAACGTGGATGAAAGACAGAAGTTAGGTTTCCTTACAAACTTTGCTGCGGAGGTCCCAGAGCTTGAGGGTCCGGTCATGACTTCCTGAAACAATGCGTGCATTGTCCAGCAAGAACTTGGCTGACAGAACTTTGCCACTGTGACCTGTCAGGGTGTGCTGAGGATGAGAGATTAACATGGTTAAATTGCACAGTTCCACTTGCTCCCTTTCCCTGTAGCTTACTATTTAACAACTCAAAGACCATCTTAAATCGTAACTGACAGATGTACTGCACTGCTTAGAGAAAAAAAGACAATCTACTATAGTTAAACACAAAGGTTAACACTGAGTAGGAATGTCAGTAATACAGAGTTCAGCCTGAAGCTGGGAGACACAGGTCACCTTTGGCTGCAGTTCATCTACTCAGGGAACCTGCAAGCTCTCTTCCTCAACACTCCATACACCTATATTTCAAGACAGATGGCAACTGCAACACAGCTTTGCAGAAGCTATGAGGAGAAGGGGTTAGCGCAAGCTGAAAATGAAAATTGTGCCTTCAGGTTTTTATAATGAGCTTCTGTGGAGGACACAACAGGTTATCTGGTCTCAACTGTTACCATCTTCAAGCCTGAAAGCTTAGACAACCAGAGATTTCGGAAGAACTCCCTGCAGTAGTTTTTGGGGCTGACAAGAACATGAACCACATTCACTTCAAATTGCTGAATATTTACATACCAAAATCACAAAACAGGTAATGAATGACTGAAGTGAGACAGATGACAGGACACTGGCACAGGTTGCCCAGAGAAGCTGTGGCTGCCCTGTCCCCAGCAGTGTTCAAGCCTAGGCTGGACAGGGCTTGGAACAACCTGCTCTAGTGGAAGGTGGTTTGGAACTGGATGAGCTTTAAGGTCCCTTCCAACCCAAACCAGTCTGGGATTCTGTAAGTAAGAACTGTGAAAAACAAGAGAGAAGCCTCTGTGGCATGTAGTTAGATTTATTTCTTTTCCCTGATACTCAAAGGAATATCAAATTACACAAAGTGATCTGAGCTTGGGAAGCATAAAAGAAAAACCCTTAAGAACAGAAAGGAATGGGAGCAAAGTTTGGGGAAAAAGAAGCAAACCTGAAAGAAAACAGTTCACAAACTATGAATGAACAAATCATCCCATAAACCCCACTTTGTCTTAAGGACACAAATTCCAGAAAGTAGGATCTAAACCTTCACTCTACATCTCTCTCCTGCTCCTGCTGCACAGTCATTACATACAGATATTTCAATTTAAATAGGGAGTTTTTGGCAAAATTTACCATGATTTCAGCTTCACTGCCTCCTGCTCACGTGCAAGCCATAAGAAACACGTACTCGAAACCAAGAATGCACAAAGAACCTCAGCAAACAGTGAATGCACTTGCCCAAAGCTGGCAGTCACCAGGACACCAAAAAACTACAGGAAGATACTGTGAAGCCAGGTGGATGTTTGCAGGGATAACTAACTTCCTGCAGTGAGTAATCTCTAGTCTGTTAAACTTTTATTCACTATAATTCATATCCAACAGTAGGTTTTGCAGCCAAACAGAAACTGCAAAAGAAATGGTATTCTTCACCTTCCTAAATGAGACCTGACATCTCCACACTGAGAATTACCCAGTGATTTACAGTGCAACTGTAGGTTAGAACTGACATGCAAAATGTCAGAAGATTCAGAACAAAGTAGCATCTTCCTAAACAAAAAGTTGAGGAAAAGTGCACATAGGAATGACAATAAAAACACTCTTAGAAAGCTGAAAATAAGCTTTTCTTTTGGCCACTCAAAGGCAAATCCTTCTTTAAACTAGAGCTAAATATTGGAGAAGAACATGAGAATGAAGAAATCAGGAGCAGAGAAGGAGTCTTTCAAAAGACATTCAGAATCAAGTCACAGAATCATAGAAATCGACTAGGTTGGAAAAGACCTTTAAGATCTTAAAAGCTAGACAGAAGACTCCAAGAACACTGGTCCTGACTTACGACAACAGAATCCCTCTTTTGCAAACCTTCTTCATCAGTTTGTTCCTTGGATTGAGGATAAATATTGACATGGTTCTCAACAGACCAGAAGAAGCACTTAAATTTCCACAGAGAGGTTTGCAAAAGTACACAGGGTTTATGTGGTTAGTGGGGGGGGGGCTTTACTGTGAAAATATGCAGTAACTGGAGTTTCCTGCAAGCCTGTGCAGAGACCAATAAAGTATTTATGCTTTGCTGTGAAGACCTTTAAGAAAACAAGATCCTGTTAACTAAAGAACTATTTAAAGTGTCTGCAAATGCCCAGCTTAAAAAATCACCATGTCCCCATTAGCAAAACCAGAAACACAATACAGCAACAGCCTGAGCACTGCTTTGCCTTCAAGAGACTCACCCGTAACCGATTGTCATCAACTGTCCAGATTCTGCTGGCAAAGTCATTTGAAGCTGCTAAGAGGTAAGAACCCTGTGGACACAAGATTAATTTAAAACTACTTCTGCAAGTCAATATGTAAATTAAACCCAAAAGCATTTCCAATAAATCATTAAAACCACATTAGTGCTATATTGCCAAGGGGAAAAAAAAAAAAAAGGACAAAACCACTATGGAAAGCTATTGTAACAACTGCTTAGATATGCCTCAGTGGAATTCACCCAATTCTTGCAATTTTCATTAAAATTCTAACATTTTAAAATATGATTCCAACAACTAAATCTGTCCAAGGATAGAAAAATTGACTTGCTCATGACTTTAGGCTTAGGGCTCCTCATGTCATGATGGATGCTTGCAGTCCTGTCCATCTCAAAAGACTTTCCTGAACACTTAAAGACCACCAGCATCTCACTTCAGGCAGCTCTTGCCTCAGATGCATTCAAGGAACTTGTCAAAATCAGAATTATCTCCTGCAAATTAATGGTGCCAGCAACCTCAAATGAGCTGGTCAGTGTCTGAACGAAGGACCCTTTTGGGTGTGTATCAATAAAGTTTAGCACTTGGAATCACTGAATGGAAGAAATGTCAGCTTTGGTCTACTGCCCATGAACAGTGGAAGAGGTCTGAGCAGAAAAGACAGATCACATGTCCAGTTACAACAATCCAAAACCTCAAACTCCTGCAAGTAGGAGTGTTGGATGCTGATCCCAGTCATGGCTCTGACACTTCAGGTTAACATGAACCACACACACCACAAGGTGCCAGCAAACATTACTGTGCTGTGACTGTTGAGAAACTGCTGGGAGAAAAGGTCATGGAAATCCAAGTATTTAGGATAATCAGATCTTTTTCTACTCATCAGGCCTCAGCAGAGCACTGATGAAAATAAACTTCACAGAAATAAAGCCTCAGTGTATTTGCTTCTTCTATGCTGTTATACCAGCTGGAGACTGGTAAGCTGAAGACAGTAAGCTGGAGACTGATTTCTTACTTTAAACATAACCTAGTATACTGTATTGTAATTTTAACATAATAGCCCATAACAGCCAATGGCTGATGAATTGTAATCATCCTCTGAATTGTAAAGCAAGTAAGAGAATTACAGACTGCAGCATATCAAATACAGATCGTTTGTACGATTTTAAACTATTTGCAGTTACTCTTGTAAGTATTTTAACTCCTTCTTAAGTAACTTTTCAAAGTGTTAAAATGGTAATTGATAGCAGACCACAACATAATTGAATTATTTTAGTCTCCATTACAAACAGTGGATATTGCTCAGGTACTCACAGCACTATCAAATTCTATGCTTGTAATCCCAGCGTTACTACCAGAGAGGGAACCTTTGGGCTCACACATGTCTGCACAAAGAAAGATGAACAAAGCTTAAGCAGTAGATTAGAACAGAAGCTCACACAAAGTGAACTATGAGCTGGTTTTGCATCCCACCATACCCCAAAGCAAAAAAAGATTTACCTCCCAAGACTTCCCAAAGCTTAACCCTCCGGTCCATGCCTCCTGTTGCTAGTAACCGAGAGCCAGGGCTGAACTGCACTGCATTGACCTCTCCATCATGTGCATCCTGAGGGGTGGGAGGAACAGAACAGCCACCCAAAATCAAATTAGACCCAAAATCCACAGATCAGAAAGCTATAGAACTTAAAGGTTATACAGAACCAGAGCTGCTGATCTTTCAACAGTATATAGGAAATAAAGGCACAGACTGAAACTCTGCTGTGGTAGATAGTATGCAGAGAGAGCAAAAAGGGCTGATCCTTACCTAAAGGCGAAAACAAAAGCATGTAAAGGAAAACCACTAGCAAGGATTCAATAGAGATAAACTGCCAGAAGCTTTACAATGCTTCATAAGTTTAGGCTTTACCAGGTAAGGCTTTTACATTACACCAGAAGAAAAAAAAAAAAATATAAAAAAATAGGAAACAACAAGTAAAGAAAACAGTAACAGATGATACGCTGTAAAAGGAAACTAGGAAACTAACTTCTCATTTCTCCATCTAGAGCCAGCCATGGAACATGATCCAGTCAGTTCATGCAACGACAGAACAATCAAGTCACACTTGACTTAGGAAAGTCTGCTAGAAAACAGTACAACAGATTAACTGCATTCGTTTACTGTATTGGTGATAATGCTACTTCATATTGGTGCTTTAGTAGTACCAGCACAATTGTGACAGTACCTTCTCTGAAAGAGAACCTGGGGTGGAGGTGTGGTTCCTACCTGCAAGTGCAGCAACATCCCTGCACCCCTGCTTTCTCATACCTTAATGTTTTGAAACTTGAATTGGCCACTTAATAGTGATTCTTCCACCTTTTAAAACCTATGAAAAATTAAGATTCCTTCCTTTTTTATCCCTTGTCAACTTCACAGCTTTATACTACTTACCACACGGTATTAATACCACATCCTTAATTCACTTGTTGCATTCCTTTTTAAATATTTTCAGTAACTGTTCTTTCAAAATCCGTTTTTCTGGAAACTTGTACTTTTCTGGAACTTGTTGCTTGAATTTGGTTTGCCAGCTCATATTTAGGGGTCATCACCCTTCAAATCTGATCTTTCTACAAGTGCAGAAGAGCCATTCAGGACAAAACTGGTCAAACATCTTGCCCAGAAACTATGCCTGAGAATAGCAGCTGAAGTGACTACCTTCTCTGCCTTTCCAAGCCTGTTCTTTTACTTATCTCTCAGGAAGTAAGCCTGGTCTGCTCCCTGTATCTGCCAAACCTGTGGCACACAGTCCTTGCATTAAATCAGAGAATGCTCTGCTGGACCTAGACATGTCCTTACCTCCACCTGGGCTCCAAACACAGGAGCTAAAACGCAACACGCATCACCTCCAGAAGGATCACATGGATTCCCATGGATCAGTAGGGACTTTTTCCTTCAAGTATTGCAGTGCTAAACACATATTACCTCCGTAGTGCAACAGCCTGACAGGCTTACACCTGCAGCTGTTCCAAGTCCTGCTGCAAGATAAGTAGCACTCCCCACATTGTCAAGACTAGGGGGTCAGCACAGTCTACTGTGGTGTGCCCCCTCTATCAGGAAGACAGGCTGCACTGCTCTTGTGAGTTCAGATACATTAGAGAAGATCAAGAGTGAAAACAGCATAACCTCACACATACAGCTTTCCAACGCCTTTTATGATGAAATTAGACAGGATTATATCTGTTTATCAACTCTGTTTGCAGTACATAGCCAGAAGAGGAAAGAGGTTGCAACACATACTGCTGCCATGAGCACCTCCTCTGATGTTCCCTATTCAATCCCTATTCATCCCAGCACCAGGATGTCACTTCAAATATGACCTTATTCTCAAAGTAACACTGGTACTCCCTCCACACCATGACTTCCACTGGAGAAGATGGTAACAGGGCAGGCCAAGAATACAGAAGCCTCCATAATGCTGTGAGCCACTCTTACTCTGGATGAAAAAAAAAATTAGTCATTTCATATTCATGAAATACCCACATCCAGCAGTGCCTGTGAAAGCTCAAGAGAAGTGTTCAAACAAGGAGCTATGGTACAAGACAATTTACCCCAGTATCTTTCATTCAGAAAGCAATGCCCTTCACAGGCCAAAACAATCATGAAAGAGGTCTCAGTTTGAAAACTTTAGATCACACACAAAAAATGAAGACACCCCACTACCATGAGCTCCTGTCAACCAGCTCTGTTGGATAACATTCAGTGCCACAACTCCCTTCACTGTGGAGAACTGGAACTGAATTAATCCCAAATTGTCAGCAATCCCTTCCTCAATCATAGCTCTACTATAGCATGACAGAACAGGGATTGCTGGGAGCCAAAAGGGTAATAGGATGTAATTCCCCTGTGCCCTCAGACCTTTTACTAAGTCATCATTGACCTCAATATGACAGACATCAAGCTCACCGGCTCTGAGAAGCATTTGTGCTGAGAATTAAATGGGACGAACCATGCTACCGAATCACAAATTCCTTTCTTGTTTGGCAATATAAGTAGAAAGTTATGGGAGATCAGTTCCCACACGTATAGAATTCACTTCCTCCAAGGACAGTAAAAGGATTAGTAAACCCAAGAATTCCTTCTATACTTACAAAGACACATATGGCAGTAGTGGGCACTCTCACTTCTTTACTGGCACCTGGATGTGGCTCTATGTTGTCCTGGGGAGCAGGGAATGAGGACAAAGAACGTCTCCTGAGATGAAACAAAGTAGAAATATTTTAAAATGAGAAGTGAATGCTGTTTCTCTCGAGTTCATCCAGATCTGTACCTGTCACTTAACTACACTGCACAGTGATTAAGAAATGGGGGAAGGAGGTTTTAACTTTTATCAAATCTTTCAAAAATTACATGTCATAACACTACATCCACTTGTGGCTTTAGATATTCCATAGTATGCCAGAAAAATTACCCGAACTGATTACCGACCTCATTTTGGAGCAGCCTTTTGTTTTTGTTAATAGCAAAGAGAAACATAGGAATAACTGCAGCTGAGTTCAGCTGGAGAGACTGCAACTCCATCATTATGCCTAGGGAAACTGAACACCATTGCAGCACTACCTCCCAGGCAGCAAAATGCTCCATTCAAAAGCTCAGGCTTTAACCAAAGACTATCCACTTAAAGCAGAACTTAACACAGAAGGAGTGGCTCCCCTGTGGAGCCTAGGCACAGAACCCAATGACTTAAATAACCCTATTAAAGGAGCAAAGTGCAGTGGAAAGTAAGAGCAAACCCCATGTATTCTGTCCACAAAGAGGGGCTCATTGCCTCTCTAACTGTAGACGGTTTCCAGCCACTGTTATCAACATCTGAAATCTAATCAGAATAATGCAGCTGGGTTCCGCTTTACTTCAACGGAATACAATCACATGCTGGACTAAGAGTGGATAATGTTTTCACCTGGCAGCATCAGAAGATTGATGTCCCAAAAGGGGAGACTCAGACAGACTGGAGGGAAAGGTCAGAGGTCAGCACACGGCAAGATGGAAGAGACAGGAAGTTGAGAACAAAAAAGAAAAGAAAAAGAAAGGCAGAAGCTAGAAGAAAGCTGAAATTATTGTTTGTATTCCCTGCATCACCAAGATTTTGGCATACATTTAAACCAATATACAAAACAAAGAGGTGAAAGTGTTCTAACCTACCCAAAGATATTAGTGATAGAGTCCAGAAGGCCTCCAGCTGGCTGGGAGAGTCGCTTACTGAAGGAGGGGAGGACAGGTTTAAACCTTGTGAATAGCTTTTCCACATAAAGATCAAAACAAATACATTTCATAGTAACAAGTCTCTGGAAAGACTCCCTCCCCTGCAGACTCAGTCCAAAGACAGAAAACACCAGAGGCAGGCATCAGTTCATAAGTCACCAGCAACTACAGCTCAGGACATAATCTGCACATGAAGTTTATTCAATTTCCCCTCAACCTCTACCTTGTGAATTACTGGTTTCAGATATAACAAGTCTGAAGTTTCAGCCAAATTAATCTGTGCTCTCATGTAACTACCTCTTACTTTCCACTCACTGCTATTTTAAAGGAAGAAAAAGATGCATTTAAAGTAGCTGAAGATTATTGGCAGCATTTTAGCTAAATCCAAGAACCTGGCTGTTTGCGAAGTCACATTGATAATTTGAATAGTCACAGAGGCATAATACAACAGGCACTGTAATACCCATATTATTGCCTGTTTTGTTTTTAAACCTTTGGTTTTAAGATTAAACACAGATTTTTCAAACACTTGTGTAATTTATTTAAAACAGTAAAGGAAAAACAGCATATCTATAGCATGGTAACACAGAACACAGCACGGGAGTTTCATACTATGCTGGAAGTACTAAACTCTGTTCCAGCTAAAAGCAAGTAAGAACCTTAAGTAGCATAGTTCCAACTCTCTTATACCCCTTGACGTTCCTCAGTGACATGGTACAGAAGTCTTTTGGTCTACAAACCTGGCTGTTCGGCTGCCAGTTCGCACTGGAGATGTCTCCTCAGCTGTGTCAGAGGTTTCATCTGCAAGTACTTCGATATCATCATCCCTGCTGAAGGGAGAGAAAACACCTCATTTTCAATCAGTCAGAGTTTCCTATGGAAACCACCTGCTGATGTATATGAACTGAATGGATGACATGGTCCATGGTCTGCAAGTGTCTGCACCCAATCCACATCTAGGTTTATTGAGCTGTAGTAACACATAAGTAGACCCAGACAACGCAAATGCTGATCTGGCTGTCACTGCCAGAGATGCTACATTTAACACACAGTA
>JAVHNF010062599.1:35477-54630 GCA_034783455.1 Micropsitta finschii
AGCACCTATTTTGTTTGCTTTTTTATCTTACATATTAGAAAATACAATTTACGGAGATCTAGAGCTACTGCACACCGAGTAGAATAAAAAATAACGAAATATTTATATTAAAATAAAGTGTTTAACCACAAAAAAGCAGTAATAAAATACAGTTTCCTAATTTACATTTTTGCATCCAAAGGATGAATAACAACTCACTAATAAATAATATTTATATAAATATTTGATGTCTGGATATTTTTAAAAGGCAATCACAGCCTGAAGCAACTGCAGAAAAACCTAAAGTGGTACAAGCCTGATTTACTCTCCCTCCCCCTCCGTGACTACAGTGATTCTTAGGTTAATAATACAAAGGTATCTTGCTGCAAGACAGCTGTGTACTCCACACATCTGTAAGTGGCAGAGAGGTGACTGTTTCAGTAAGTACTGTACAAAGTGAGCTATAAAAAGCAGTGAAGCGCCAATTTGCTCTAGAAAACGTTTCAGTTTAGTTTCTGGTTTGTCGTTCGATGCACAGGTACAGTCTGACAGGTGACTTTGAAATCAGAATTACAAGATACTCTTGGAGCACTGAGTTGTTTTCAATGCAGTTTAAAAAGCTGGGCAGTATTTTGGCTCTTTGATGGCACAGTGGAACTGGTAACAGCAGAGAGGAGTTTCATGTGAATAAAGCTTGTTTCGTTGTGGTTACATCTAGCAGTGCTTGAACTGTTACGCTCACTTTTACCAAGCCCTTTTCTTCTAGGATGTGATGTGGCAGGCAGAGCTTCTCCTAGAAAGAGACAAACAAAGGAGTATAGATTAGGATACTTAATACTCACAGCAGAACATTTTACATGATCACTGTTGGAACACAGAGACCAACAAGCAGGAGCCATTTCCAATTTTTAATTAAAAAGAACTTCTGTGGTTCTGACAGAGCATCTCTGATTCTGCTCTTGTTATACCTATGAATTAGTGAGAGATCTGGAAATATCCTGGGCCTCAGAAACCACCCTGTTCTGTTCATTACAGCATGTGATCTGCACCAAGTGTGAGCACCAGCAAGCACACACTGAACTTACACCTACAAGGTGAGGTAACGTGGTGCTTGCCTGTTATTACACACAAGTGAGTTTGGGACAGACATCTGGTTTTATCAGTTAAAAAAGGTTCTACCCCTAAGCTCTAGACAGGGAGGACTTGCTCCCAGGATATGCACTTTGAAAGCCACAAGAGTGTGTGTGATGTTGTATATTCATGGGGTGAAGCGTTTCATTCTGAGCTACTGGCAGCTTATTTTGAAATACCCAGAAATGAACTTTATTCACTGTAAGGACATGGCAATCATGGCCAGGATAAAGCCTACAGTGGCTGTTCCACCAGAAGACAGTTGAACAGTGAACACTGCATCTCCCACAGGCAACAGGACACCCTCCAGTGAATAACTGCAGAAAGCCTCGCTTAGAGTGGTAGCATTGGGTCATGGTTGGTGCTCTCTTTAAGAGGAGGATTTTCTTCATGTAACTGAGTATTCTTGTTAATGAAATCCGTGAAATGATGAAATCAGGCAGGACATTTGTAATAAGTAGATGGGAAGGCTAGACTACATCACATAAACCATAATTACAGCTGTGAGACTCATTACCACAACACGGAAGCCGAAAGTGTAGGTGGAATGACAAAAAAATACAGATAGAAAAAAGAACTCCAAATGACACTATTAAACACAAACACATGGATACAGCATCTGGCTCACCAAGTCCTTAAACTGTGCATGTCAGGTTGCTTTATATTTGAAAAGGCACCATCTGTGATCTAACCTGTTCCTTCCCGGACCATCCTCATGTGACCATCAGCAGACATGGGATACTGATTCGTTAGAGGGTTGTTTTGATATTCTTAGTATCGAATCTCTCAGCTGTTCAATAAACTTTTAGCTTCTAAAACTAACGATGCATTTGAGGTTATATTTTAATTAATTGCCTGTCTTCTACTGAACATTCTTCTTACTCCTGTCATGTCACCTAAGGGCCTCTTATTTTATCTTTACGGAATTCATGGTACTTTTTAACACCTTCTTATATTCATATTGATTATATGTGCAATTTAAACATCACTGATCTCTTCAACCACTCTTCTACTGACACTTTTTGTTCAGCTCATCCCTTCCCTGACCTCTCAGAACCCTTAAAACTCAATACAGTATTCAGGATGATGAAACTGGTACACATAGGAACAATTAATACAGTTTTTGTCATGTTATGCACCTCTTTTTAACTGATTTTATCTGTTTCCACCATTGTCCAGTGTTTCCTCCTCCAGTGGGCCACGGCTCCATCAGAACAGTACCAGTACTAAACAGCTGTTTTGCTGCTTCTGGTTCGACTTCATTTATGAGTATTTCCTTGATGCACAACCAACACTTCACTTTGCTTAAACTTTATGTGAAGTTCCTCACACCCCAATGACAGAGAAACTGCAAAACTTGTCTTTAAATTACTAAATCTAAAAAGTGAGCAACAAACTTTATTCACCATCATGGCATCTTCTATTGATAACTGTAGTTTATGTGTATTGTATGTTCACATTTTATATTTACTACTTAAGATGCTTTAATATTGATTATTTTATGTTTAAAAGACTTTTTTAATGAGTTTATAATTTATTTTATTTATTTTTTTAAGGTTCATGTTTAGAGCCAAGAACCCCAAATATTGTAGATTCCTTCCGCACACACAGACCTAAAACCCGATTTCTAACAGATAACTTTCAAGGAGGTTGGCTGAGTTCCCTGCTGGACAGCTTACATTTCTCCACATGGAAGATGCTGCATTCTGGGGATCTGCCAGCACTGGGTTTCCACTTCCACTGAGTTTGTAGATTTTCATTCACATTGACCAAGCAGCTGCAGCAAGCTGCCACTCCTGCCTGCTGCCACCTTTGACAGGAGCTATTTGCCCAGTCAGCACAAAGGAACATCCCTGTCTTGCAGCCATTCCAGTTGATCATCCATATTCCCATTCCAAGCCTACCCTAAATTGCTCATTTAAGAGACTTGAGCCCTGCAGCTCCTCCCTGTTTGCTCTTCTGAGATACCTGCTCGCAAGCTGTCCCACTTTTTATCTCTCTGGAAAAAAAGTGTCTTTTCCAGAGAAATACATAAATACCTTTTGGGATGCAAACTCTTAAACTGATACCTGATTTGTACTGAAATAGCTACAAAAGAAGACAGAGATAGTAATATCAAATAAAAAAAAAAAAAAAACCCAAAATATTTCTACTTCAAATGTATGATTTTTACTAAACTTGTTTTGCCAATCTAATGTCTTGGGACACAGTTCATATAAAAATCTACAGTACTCTGATATTAGTGCTTGAAACATATACAACTGACCTTCTCTTATTATGTTGAAGGTGGAACTTGGTTAGTATTTTATAGTTCTGCAGTTAAAGATATAGCTATGATGAACTTTCCAAAACTGACAATGAGATCCATGCCTTCTCCTAAAATAGACAAACTTCATCTTAATGTGTCACAAATCAATTCTTTTATCTATAGCCCTAATCACTGTCTTCAAAGCTCTGTAAATGGCTTCCATCAACCCTGCCTCTCATACTTTTCAAATCACAGCTTTAGAGCAATGTATTTAATTCTTCTCAGAAATAGAAAAATCAAATCCTGCCAAGGATGGAACCCAGAACATCCTGCAAATCAACTTAAGCTTTCTGCACAGCAGCAGTTACATTGGGCCAAGATCCCAGGTATCTCAGTCCTTATGTTGTCCGCTGTTCCTGCTGCACAGTCCATTTTCCATGCTCTTTCTCACTCTCTAACCACTACAGCTGCTGTCTGGAAAGCACTGACAGTAGAGGTGGGAAGCTACATGCCACGAAGATTTCAAAACTTCTCTTAAATCCTGGCATTCTGAGACTTTACGCCTGACTAACCAAGAGAAGAACATACCCATGACTGAAGAGACTCAACCTCACCCAATTCTCAACTTTGGTAAGATTTCTGTCCTATTAGCATCAAACCCATAACACTTCAATATTATCGTACAAATCACCTCTAAAAATACCCAAGTTGAAACCACCACCAAGCAAACCCCAGAAAGACAGAACTGGCTACTACTCAAGACCAGTCTAAAAATCTTTAAAACCAATTGTAGACAGAAGGGCTGCCACTCTGCTCGTAGCAACATGAATCTCTCTCTGCTACAAAAATGAAGATCTAAACTTTAATTCATTTTTTCTCCCCAAGAACACAGAGGAACTTAATGTTGCAAACAAACCACTTTCTACAGACACATAGCCATTTTGAATGGATAAGGATGATTACAAACTCATCATGAAGGAAAAGAACAAACCCCTTTTGATGGGAGGGAAAAAAAAAGGCACAAAAGGAGGCAGCAGCCAGGAGGCTGAGTCACAAAGCAACACAAAGACAGGACAACAGTTGTACCCACAAACACAGACACATGCATGTGCTGGCCAGAGCAAGTTTCTAATCCTGGAACAAAATGTCTAATTTAGACCATGTAGAGGAAAACCAGTAACACACAAGGACGCGAATCCCACAAGGATACGTGACACATTACACATACACATCTATTTTCTATGACATCAGATGACTTCAAAGTGAAGATAACTGTTTGAATTGGTTTATGCTAGGGCAAACGGCTTGGCAATTCACATACACTATTTATCAAAAAATGTAACTGCTGTCATATCACACAGGCAAGTAATGAAATGACCCCATCACGATAATAATAGGGCCCAACTGTATTTCTTAGTAAAAATACAGAAAAAATGAATTCTACACTTTGGCAAGAGCAATGGCTCCTTCTTCCTTGTATTTTTAGAACATGAAATTTCAGATATACAGGAAAAAAAAATATACACAAAACAATGAAATACTGGAATGTGCATTCCTGAAAGGACAAATAATAAAAATAAATCCATGTAATGCCCAGCACAACGTTTGGAGTCAAGTAGTCTGAAAAGTCACTAAAAGAAACATCAGGGCCTAATGCTCAAGCAAACTTATGTCAAACATACAAAACCTTGACATTTGTTAGGTCAAGGCCAAGTTTGGGTTTTTTTTTTTTAGAGTTGTTGAAACTATAGGAAATATTTACTTTCTCACATATTTAAGGCAATTTGAAATTATGCCTTTTTATATACCTTTTCCTTATCCAGTATTACTGTTGATATCTGCATGTGTCCACATGCCCTGAAGTTACCTTTCGAAGTACAGAAGAGCAGAAGAAAAGCACAGTAATTCAGGTTATAGGTGTATTTGATTTTTTTCCCTTTTAATTTCCGCTGGAAAGATTAGTGTGTTTTCTGAAGTATAGACACTTATGATCAACTCTGACAAAGAAAATACCAAAACCAGACCTTCAATACTGCAGCTGCAATTGTGTATTTGGAGTCTTAGCCAGTTAGATGTCTAAATATGTGCATCTCCTGAACATGCAATACATTTCAATTACTTATAAAACTGTACCTGCAGAGGGTGGGCTTCAGACCCTTTCACAAATTCTGGCCCTGAATCAGAAAATTTTAAAAGTAAACCATATATTTTGCCAAAATGCCTCACAGTTTCATTCTAACACGCTAAGAAAACAGTGACAAGAAAACCGCAAAGAATAAAAAACTTAAAGACAGACACATGTGAAACAGTAAGAGAAAATTTATACTTAAAGGAGAAATACCAATTATTCCGCAACCTTATACATTCAGTTCTGAGAGATAAAAGTGTGTTTTTAAATCAAAGTAGAATGGGTCATTACCTTAAAATATTTATACCCTGCTTTTTCTGTATAATGCAGCTTATGTGCTAAAAATGAAGGAAATGGCAGAGGTTCACAAAACCTGCTCTACTGTTTTTCTAAGCCTGCATATATGACTGCTTTCAATTTTTTGTAACAGAAGTAAAATGCTGAGAATACTTTTTGTGAAAAACAATTATGTGGTGATTATTTGGAAACTCATTAATTAGTGCACATGAAGTAGAGAACTAGACTGAATATTTGCTCAGGTCTAATTTAATCACTATTCACAGTAAGTGTAACTTCCAGAAAACTCAATAGGATCGACGTACAGCTTTCAGCTCTAAAAGCTTGTTAATAAACAAGAAAGAGGCATCTGAAGGACTACTACAGTGCATTACACTGCACTTGAAAATATTTATGTTTTCTGGCTCAAGGAAAAAGAGCCAAATCTTCACATCAAAATGCCACTTGTAATCCAGTGCAAGTACATTTTACCTGCATGTATATTAACTGGAAGTTGTATTTATTACTTTATTGCAGCATAGATAAGATGGCCTCCACAGAATAAAAGAGAAATCAACATGATGGGCACAGTACAGACTGGAGTTGATCAATTTATGGAGAAGTCAGTTTGAAAGTCTCTGATGATCATTGCAATGGAAAACAATGAACTGGGAAAGAAATGGGGGAGCAAATATAATTCATGTTATCAATAAATGTGTGGGTGAACTAAGATGTATATTGGTTTTAAAACCAAGGTCATCAACTTCATCATGTGACTTGGGTGTTAGCAGCACCAATTTTACATAACCAAGTGTCTCAGTATTGGGGATTCCTCAAAGGTGAGGAACCACCTGGCTGTTGAACCATTGGTTCCCCAAGCGCTAAATCCACGGGAACAACAGCACAAAACCAGGACTCTGAATTCAGCAAAGAACCCATTAAAGTAGCTTGATGAGCTACACAGTGTTTAGTTTCCACCTCCCCATTTAGTGGGAGCATTACTGGCTTTGGGGATGGGCAGACAGATATTTTTCACATTTACATTATGTTTTAAATATATTTTGAGGGATGTCACTACATTCACACAGAAATGTAAGGGCATATTTACTATTCTTTTCCCTGTAAGATTTATGTATATTTGGAAGTGTTATCAATAACAACCTGAAAAAATACAAAACCACACATGCTTCATGTATGGCAAGGCTGTGCTTGTCATGAGGCAAGTATGTTTGTTTTTCAGAGTCTGGTTCAAGATGGCTTCAGCTCCATAACTACAAGTAAGTGCTTGCAGTGTTCCACTTTAATTACCGTATATTGTCATAGTTGTGAATAGTGACAAAATGTAATCAATAGTTCAGTTTCTAACCTAATGCTTAGTCTGATAAAACACTCAAAAACACTGAAGACATGAACGTCCATTTCTGCACACTGGAAATGCAAAACACACTGATGAACTACCCATCTTACCTCCCTCCCAAAGATACTAGATACAGTGGATGTTATAAAGTGAGACAGATGAATACTATAGGATGGTAGCAACAACTTTTCCTACCTGATTTTCTGATTTTAGAACCTGCTAAAATACACTCACACATGTAGATCAGTACTAGGTAAGAAGCACGCAACACAAACCATTGACAAGAGACCTAACAGAACACTTAGAAGAGCAGGAGCAAAAAAAATCCCAGCCTTAGAGAAGACATCACTTTTGTCTCAAATACCAACATCTTACAATTAATAGATCCTGAACTGATTCAAGCTTTATGCCACTTTCTCAGTTTCACTAGAAAAGCTCATTAAAACAAGACAACCAAAATCAAGACAAAGATATAGTAAAAGAGGAAGCTTAAATGTCAAGCTCTGACTATGAGTAAGGAAGTGTCCAGTGTTGGAATCACGGAAATGAGGCACATAGTTAAAAGGCAGGCCTGTGCAGGATGAGGGCACAAATCTATAGCAACACACTCAACTAACTAGTACCCTTTCCTCAAGTATAAGGAACCTAGAAGCACAGCCTGAACTGATGCCTGGTCACAGAATACACTCTTTAGAATAGAGTTGCTATATGCATGCACTGGAATCTGCTAGGCACTAAACCCTCTAAAAAAATTGGATTTATCCATAGTCTGAAATGAATTTTTTCATCTTAAAATATGAATCTAATTATAAATTTCATCCTTTTTATATATGTATAAATTTAAGCCATAGAAACTAGGAATAGATCTGCATTTAGAAGTCTTAATGAAATTTTACATGCATCTGTGGAATAGAGATATTTGTAATTGGCACTAAATCATAACCATATGGCCAAAATAATCAGTAACATACAAGTCCTTATGCTAGTTATCCTCTTAAAGTCTATAGGCAATTTTATCACTAGGTGGTGAGAAATGAATGCATTTATATCACAGTCATGAAGCTGAGGTCCTTTGGTTAGCTAGCCTGAGAATGAATTACAGATTTAGTTAACAGCATCTAGGCCAATACTGTAATGTCAATGTAGGCTTATATCTGAGGTTCTATATTTTTCAATTTGGATCTCTCATGTTGATAAGGATTAAGACAAAACCAAATTTGTCTCATTCAAGTTTTACAATAGATGAACAGAACACAGAACTGGAAGGGAAATGGAGGTCAACAGTCCACCACTCTCACCCTCATTCCAAAACGCCTCCTGACTAATGTTAAACAAACATTATTCTTTAACACCTTCTAGGATGGAAAATCTGGAGCCTTCCCCAGATGATCTACCTTCCTAGATGTATTTTCCTTGTTACATTTCTTAGACAAACAAACAAACATTACCTGCATTTTCACAGGTGATGAAACAGTGACAAGATAGTGATGTGACTTGCTTGACATCACACATAAGAATGGCAGATACAGGAATCTAACACCTTATTCTCAAACTATCTTCTTGTATTACGATGTACTCCATGATCTTCATCCTTAAACATTCTAAAGTCCCCTGCATATTATGGGTTGCTCATACCCATTACTATTTTACAGTCATCTTTGGGGTGTAACATAGCAAGTGTTTAAAAGCAGTTCAACGCTGTTTTATGTGGCAGAAGATTATTCTATGGAATCTGGAGGGAAACAAAACATACGTAGGAAAACAACTACTCCAGTACGGAATTTAATTGGAACAGTAGAGATGAGCAACAATCTTTAAAGTTACAGTAATCTAGTTAATCTAAAGGATTAAAAAAATAACAGTAATATAAAAAGTAGTTCTCCAAGTGCTCTTAATACAATGTAGGTGGAAATAATTGTCACCAACTCAGAAAATACTATTGCCTGTTGAAGTGCCACCTCAGTTGCTTCAGTATCTGCAGCATCCTTGGATTTTCATGAAAAGAGGCTCTGTTCTGTTTAGCTTGTAATACACATCTAGCCTACACCCAAAAGTGGGATAAGAGTATCTTTACTGCTTTAACACATTTAGTATGTAGTCTAGGCAACATAAAAAAAACTATAAATAAAGAGGTACATAAATTCTTAAACTAGAGCTAGAGGGGAGAGAAGAGATGGGACTTGCCTTCAAGATGCTACTCTCTCTCTCTACTATTTCAAGAGATTAATAAAGATATTACAAGGAAGGGAAGCAAGGGAAAGGGAGAAGTTTGCAAGACAAAGGAAGGAAATTAAGTACCTGTAATTTGTCAGAGACAAAGCAGAAAGTTTGTGTGCACATGCGAACAGGTTATGCTGTTAGCAAATTCCAGTGATAAGTTATATACATCAAGACTATAAAAAGTATGTGGAAAAGACAAAAGCCTATTAGATCCCAGGAGCGAAAGGCAGAAGAAGTTGATTGTGGGGTTTTCTCCCCGAGGGCGAGCAGAGTGTCAACAGTCTTTCGAATGTGACGAATATCCGACTGCAGAATGTCATACGGAGAGCAGAGGTCAGCCTATCCCGAAGGGCAGCCATTAGAACAGAAAAAAACAGTGCATAAAATTAAAAAGACAAAAATAGAAAGATATTGATAAATTATCACAATAGTCTAGCATAAACTGTAGGAATAGTTCCCTCCTAGCATTCCTTTAGTCACTAGACAGCCAAGATTTCTTTTACCTCCTCTAAATAGTGAGGCTATCATAAAGTATCAAAATGTTAAGGTAGAAGGATTCAGGCCTTCAAATCCTGCCAAATTATGCCCAGATTCACAAGGGTGAGGAGATGCATGTGATCCACTTATGACACTGAGATCTGCATACCTTTGTCCATCTGGGCATTATTTAAATGCTTAAATGGAACCAGTTGTAAAAAATCTAACTTAAATGATAGCAAACAGTGGGTTAGAAAGCTGTTAAAAGCACAAGCAGCAGCAACAATATGAAGACTCAAGAAAAAGTACTTTAAGAAATTGCTAGAAGTATGCAAAATTCTCTAACATAATAACCTGAAACTTGGTATTCAAATACCATCTTAAATAATGCCATGTTGAAACTGATGGAAACTGAAAATGTCAATGTAGCACTAACTTAAGGATAATTAATTTTAATAACGTTCCTAAACTGAAGAATTTGACACTAGATTCCTTAAGTAGCATTTTAAGTTATCAGCAGGTTAGATTCCCAGATATATTTTTAAGAAGTTATCAGTGACTTCATGTAGCAATTTAGCTATATAAAATGAAATGCAAAATGTAATAATGTCAATACACACACAGTATTTTACATTAAAATCAAACCAACCAATAACTAGTACATTTTACATTGCAAAGGAGGCCTTACTATCAATAAAGATGCTGAATACTTACTGAATGAAATTATACTGAAGAAAGAAAGAGATCCCCTGTTTCAGAGGAACACTATGTTTCTTTAGTAGCTTTTCAGTCTGACAACACACCCAATTAAAACATGGAAATTCAGATGTCCGGTTTCTGTTAGTGCAAAGTTTCAAGGTCTAATTGGCAATAAATTAAACTTTAAAATATCTAGAAGGCCCTTCTACCTGCAAGTCAGAACTGGCATTCACACACATTGAAAATTGAAAAAAGAGAAGTGACATTTTTTTTGCTTACCACGACTGGTTCTAGCATTAATAGGAGTTAAAAGCATCAAAATTTTCATTCTGTTTTTGTTACTTATGCAAGTAGATACACAGAGGGGGAAATCACCCTGCCTGGCAATGACGCTGCTGTTTTTACAGTCATTTTGCAGGATTTTTTCAACTCAAAATTCCAGTGTGATAATAAACTTCAATGCAATTGTATTTGGCTTTTTCTGAAAGGGTGAAAACTCAGAACAAACATGCTGGTCATGTTTAAAAATGGGAGAGGACTAGTACTGTATTTGAGAACACAAACTGCTTACCAGAGAAACTAGTTTCAGGGCAAACAAACTACTCAAGACTCTCAACTATAATACATTACACTTTTACCAAAACCACCAATAAACCCAACAAATGCTGCATTAATTTTAAAATAGCATACAATTCCTACTTGTTGCAAATATATCCCCAAAATAAACATCTAAGATACACTGAACTTAAAGTTTTGACATTTATTTTTTTTTAATATAAAATTAAATCAAGGACTTTTCTTTTCTGGTCCACCCCCCCTCCCCCAGCCTTCTACCAACAAACCAACAGTCCCTACTGCAGTCAAACTGAAAAGGAAGTAATTTCAGAGTGAGAGAATGAGAGGTGATAACAGGTTGAACTTTTACAGAGGCTGAAGAACTTGTTAACCAGAGATTAACCTACTAAGCAGTATACAGAAGCCAAAGCATACAAAAACAGGCAACACATGCAGAAGAAACTTCCTATGGGAACTGCCATTCTGTGGTTTAGTGAAATTCAGTGAAACCTGGGGAAGCCTCAGAAATGTCTGCTCTTGTTTGTTTATTTTTGTGTGTTCTGTGACAATGGATAGTTTGGCCTTACACTCACACCTTGTTAAGAAAATGTTTATATTGTACCTATTTTAACTCTGTAATGTAACTCCAGATTAAAAAGAAAAATACAGCTTTTCAGTAAAGGTGAACAAATTTCCACTGAAATTTTATGGATGCTGTGAAATTAAAATACTGAACTAAAACATGACCTCGTGAAATACTGAAAAGCACATGACCAACACCGAAAGTCTTGATTACAACCAACCACCCATCCATCACAAGCACTGCCTTTCTCATTTAGGAGACTCAAATTATTATACATAAGAACTAAAAAGATACATATACTTATTACATTTATGGACTGACTTTTTATGTCCATAAAGGACAAGATAAAATCATACAGATGCTAAAATCATGCAGGCAGAATAAACACAGTAAGACAGAAGTGGAATGACAAAAACATAACCAGCTTTTTGTGGGCACAAACCACCCTCATTCTACATGCTCCTGCAGTGACTGTGGGAAAAGACAGCATTTTGAAACCAACCTCCTCATATTTTGACTCTGGTAAAAAAAAGAGTAAGCTTGCAGAAGTGCATTAAAGAATGAAGTCTGTAGTGCATGTGCTCAAACACAAATAAAAGAAACCTCAGAATTATGCTTTCAGCACTCTAACTGAAAACAAACAGAACCACTTAACTCTACACTGTTGGCCAAATAGTGTGCATTACCGAGTCCAGAACCAAAGGGTGGAGAAGGAAGTCATACCTGATAAAACCTACTGCAACTTCATGGATGTCTCATGATGAAACTATGGAGAAGTAACTGATTATGTGATCAGAAAACAGACATAAGTGGTAATGAAAATACACTTTGCATTAAACTGAGAAACATGATTACCAGTTGACAAACTAATAGGTGGATAGAAGATAAAACCCTTCACACTCTCTGCTTGTTTGCTTCTTTCACTTTGTACTGTCAGCTTTAGCATACCAAAGTCTTTTTTTTTTTTTCCTGTTTTACTTATTTAGCAATTCCTACACTAACACAAATCAGACTGATTCTACAGTAATTCTGACATTGCAACATAGTGTACCTAGTTTTCAGAAGCAGGTGAGATGCAGTGATAAGCTCCTGTTTGCAGGACTTGGAAGTCACAAGAAGGGGCACAGCCAAGCGTTTTGTAATATGAATCATCATGTGATTGGAGATCCAAAAAAGCCATTTTTTTACCATCACACTCCTTTCTGTTCAGTATGTGTACACCAAGTAGCTGACTGAAAACCTGAGAGATGTAGCAGAAGTCTCTCATTCCCACCTGAGAAATGGCTTGTCCCACTAAATCATGCCGCACCAGTACTGTTATGCTGGAACACAGAAGCTCAATAAACCTACTGTAACAACCAGCTGTGAAAGATATCATTTTATCACTACCTTTTATCAAAATAATTTACCATTCTAGTATTTCTTTTTTTGACAAAATACTTAAAAGGTTCTATTTTGAATATGCCATATTTGACCATAATTGAGAACTAGAAGAAATGCAGACCAAAACTGGTAGCTTTTGCCTTTCCAGTAACATATTGCACTTACAGCTTCATTTTGGTCTAAATCTCACTTGTAATAAAGTATCATTCAGCCCACCACAAATCAGTTGTATTTTCCTTTTGACAGGAATATTTAACATTACTGAAATTCATAATAAAAATGCTCTGAAACATGGATTGTAAAGAATAACAGTTACCAAGTTTGAAAGCTAAAGCTTTAGGTTATTAATTTGCAGGTTGAAATAAAAAAGTCTACGTTTTTGCTACTAGTATGAATACTGATTCTAATGTGGCAAGTGACAAGTTGAAGAAATGCATATGAAAATTCTTGACCTTATTTACATATATTGTTGCTGGGTTTATGAAAGAGCATTCAAAACCAAAATACTTCTATAACTTTACATACATACTCATGTGATAAAAATGGTCAGGGGAGACTGAGCATCACCTTTGGGATGAGATGTCACTTAGGAAGAGTAAAACTGCATTAGTACAAAACATTTGATGCTTTGGAGGCCATACTTACAAACAGAAGTAAATCAAAAAAGTAGCTCTATTTTTTAAACCCAGAAAGTGTGAAAGGGTGGGTGCAATACAGGTGGACTGGGTATTATAGGTTGTGTCAGTAGCAGGCTCATATGACATTAAAAACCTACTCCAGTGAATGGCACCATTCAAATACTGCTTGTCATTCTGAAAGACGCAGTAGGACAGGCACCCCCTATTTACCATACATCTACTGCCATTTGTTCATTCAATCTGTATCAGCCAAAAGGTAGGAGTGTTTGTCATTCTATTGCTGTTACAGAGAAGATTAGTTAATTTGACAGTTTTAATTAACAGTGTGAAATGAAGTCATCTTTTTTAGGTGACAAAGATTGGGCCTTTTCTATCAGATACCTCCTGAGGGGCACGGCAGACATTTTCTGAATCTTCAAGCTTTCAGATGCTTACCTGCCACCATCCCTTCTTCATATCGAAGAAAAACTTTTCTGGGTCTCAAAAAAATTATAATTTACAAAGATGTCTGAGTAGGCTCCACAGGAAAAGTTAACGTCCAGTTTTGCTACAAGATGACTGTTCTACAATTCTCATCCTTTTGATAGCCTGCTGCTGTAGTAAGAGCCTTGCTATTTAGTTTCTTATTAAAAGGTCAAAATTGTATGCTTAAAACATTCCTTTTGCATATGATCAGGAGAATCATACAGCCATTAAAGCAATTTCAACATGTCACACATTGTACCAAAATTCTCACCTGGCAGGTAATGCCTTTCAGAATCATCTATGTGTCAGGTCATTATAAAAGAGATGCTCATGTTCTTGAATTTTGTATTTGTGATTCTTTGCCAACTCTCATGACACATATAGGTATAGATGCCAATTGCATTTTTTTTTTCCACACTTGGAAGAAGTTTCCCAGGATCGTCCTGGGGAAAGCAATTTTGACCCAAGAATTGAATGCTGAAAGCCACAGAAGTAAGAGACCATGCACATTAGCACATCACAGTAATTACTTAGCTATTTTTTTGGTTCCATTTTACATTATATGACAGGATGTCATTCTAAACCTGTGGAGTTCAGGAAACAGCGTGTAGTCCATTCCATTCCATAACTAACTGAAACCAAAGCGACAGGCACTATGAAAATTTTAAACCCTTAAAGAAAACCAAACAACCAAAAACCAAATCCATACAGCAGATTTTCAAGTTAATTCTCAGGAACTAAGCATGGACAGAAATATCACAGAACAGCCTAATACCTATGGGTGTTGGGATCCAGAAGTGGAACCTATCACTTTCCCATAAGATGCTTAGGGAATAATTCCCTGCATTCCTCTGGTTTGTCCAGAGATAGTTAGGCAATGTACAACTCATCAATTTGAAGCAACATTAACCACACCATCTGTAATCCTTTAAAAACTTCAACAATAACCAAACTTGCTATCATACAACTTAGTATTCCTAACACATGTCCTTCCAACACACGGCAAAGTTCTATCATCTACCAGTTAGTTCACAACATGAAGGATTTTCACATCATACACAAACATACACACTCACAAAGTACCAACAGCTAGTCAAAAAGAACATCCTCAGAGTACTTCAAACCTATCATCAATTCACAAGCCATTCATTTAATGTTTAAGTGAATGCATTATTGCCCTCAAGAAAAGTTAATGCTTATTTAGATTTATAAGTGTAATTAAGTTTATAAGTTGGATTTGGCCTTGTGCTTAAGGCTCTGCACAACTTGGCAACAAATATACTATAATAAAATTAAAATAAAATCCTAAAAAAAGTCTATACTAATTTGAGCAAAAGCATTAAAGATGAGGCGTAAGAAGTATATAAAAAATGTCTATTCACAGAAAACAAAAAGGGATTTTTCCAGAAAGCTGACTGGTAGAAATCAAAAATAAAAAACATTTGGAGTAAAGGCTTAGCTTACCCATCTTAAATACAGTGCTGAAAGGATCTTTGTAAATATTTCTGTTCTATTTCCATTTCTGAAAGATCTCCTGACAACAATAAAAACAGCTCTTGGCCCTTTCTTTCTCAATAGACTATATTCAGAAAAGCCTGACTTGTATTACAATTCACTGAATAATGTATGATGCATCAGAAGACAATGAATTTTGGGGCAGCTTAACAAACACTCCATGTCTACAAGCCCACAGCACAGAGATTTTGATCATCTTTGAAGTAAATTTTTCCCTTTAACTTGAAATCATTCTAACATAACAAATTACATAATTATCAAGACTAAGCCAACCATTACAACTTAGAAGTTAAGCCCATTACACTGAATTCTCAAATTAAATTTATGAAGAACCATTCATTGGAGCTGTAAGACAAAGTCTCCCCCTCAAAATCCCTACAAATAGCAAAAATTATGTTACTTCTGCTGTCTTCAAAATCTGCTAAAATATAACTTTAATAGGAAGAACTCAAACAGGAATTCTTTCCCAATGTGAAATCTTGGCATTACCATCTGCTCCCAAGGGGGTGGTCGAGAGACACACACAAGATATCCTTTTGTTTCAGCATTCTTGAAATGCAGACTAAAAAGAACTCAGTCTTCATTATACTGTCATATGTAAGCAATGGTGAAAATACATCATGCGGTTTTCATGTATCCAGATTAAAAGGACCTTGTATAGCAGTTTTACCATCTTTTGAGGGTAATGTATTTGAAATTAACTTTTTCTTAATAGGCACTTCTAGCCCATAAGGAAGTCTTTGAATTATTCCTGATGCAACTCCAGAATTCAATAGTTATGATATTTTTCCTGAATTAATATTAGAATAAATGATATGATTATGCTGCCATCCTTAAATAAAAACCATAAAACGTCAAGCACTGCAATTTCCCTGTTTCCAACTTCTGAAACACTTATATCCACATTACAGAACATTACTCCTATATACTTTCCATACTTAAAACACAGACAATGGTTTTCTTCACATCACTGCAGCAGTGCTTCAGTACAAGAGATGAGCATGTTATTAGTCACTTTTCCAAGGCATACAATATTCAATATTGAAAAAAAAAAGTCAATAATTAAAAAGCATGAAGCCCACATTCTAAAAGCACCAGGTAAAAATGCAGTTATGCTGTATAAGAAACAGAATTAGTAAACTTTTGCCTCATTACATATTACCTCATTGATTACCTTTTCCATGCCAAAGATAAGGAAGGGATAATACCAAATTACTAATTTAAGAAAAAAAGTTGCAATTTTTAAAGTGCTATGACACAAAGCTACATAAACGTGCTAAACTAGGATTAAATCAAATCATTCAGATCAATTTTTTAAATTACATCTTTATCACTGAAAAAATGTAGTTCATAAAGTTATCCTTCAGAATTTAAAGTAATTCCTGTGGTTTACATTTTTGATCATCTAGAAATGACAGACTTAAATTACCTCTGGTATTCCCAGTTTTCTGCATGCATCCAGAAAGTTTTCCACATTTCTCCTGCATTTGGCCATGCTAAGTTTAGGCTGTAAAAGCAAATAAAAATAAGTTTATGGCAAAAGAAGTCAAAAACATTTATTCAGTCAATTCACTTATTGCATTATTCTTATACTGATGAGAACATGAATTTCCATATTTCTTCTTAAAACAATGCACAAAATTCTGCTCAACTTGTTTCTCTGCTACTGTTAAAACAAACAAAATCTGAGTACGCACATTGTGGATACCATGTGCTTTTACTTAGCTGTTAAAATCATGAGCATGTTTAAATCACAAGCTAGACATGAATAATATCCTACTTGTTCACATCTAGTTTGTGAGGTTCTAAAACTTTCCTCTTACAATGACTTGTGATAGACAATATTGATTTTCTGGATGACAAGTAAATTGATGAAGGATTTCAGCATACATTATGAAGAAGCCACTTAACTGTAATTAACAGGCTTTCTTTAAATTTTTTATGTCCCCACAAATGTATAATAACTATACACAATTTTAACTGTCTGAAGAAGAAATCTCCGATTACTGCAGAATTTCATGTACTTCCGTAATTTGTCTCACTCAGGACTATGCACTAAATACTTACAGAAATAACATGCTACTAAAAGCTCACCAAAGCCAACTCATTATTTTGCTTTTTCAGTGCAAGATGTGAAACAATGGTACTTCCAGAATATCCACTTAAACCAAGAATTCACTATAGTAGCAGGGATTTTAAAGAACTAATTTTCTAGGCTAAAGTAATTTGAAGGATGTTTCATGAAAGAGAACACAATCAATATAAAGCTGAAACAAAATGAAAATGGATTTTTAAGTATTTGCTTTCTGCTATAGAAAACATCATAAGGTGGTTATAAACAAACAAAAAAAAAAAAAAACACAACAAAACTTAAGGTTTTACCCCAAAAATTCAAGTTTGCATGTTCTAGCGATGTGGCAGTTTTACCAAAGACAGAAGTAAGCTAAAATCAAGGAACAGCAAAAGAAACTCCAGTAGAGTATCTGAGGAAATGTCTTTTTCTTAACATCTGTCTTCTTGGAAGTTCTTATAGATTGCTCAAAAATCCACCCAAAACACTAGCAGCTTGCAGCTTAAAGGTTGCTTGGCAGGACTCAACCTGGTATCACTCCCTGGTTGGACCATTCCTGTGCAGTCAAGGCCTGTCGACAAGGACTGGTGGCAAGTTTTGCCTGTGAACTGTCTGTGAACCTTCCTCTTGGCTCTATGTATCTGTAACGATCTCAGTAACCTGATGGGTACTCTTGTTGCAAACATGGGAGTAACACTGCTCTGGAGTTGCTGAAAGGGTTTAGATCTGGTTTAATTTACCCAGTTTGCAAATCTATGTGTGTATGTGTCCAAGCCAGGCACCTCTTCTGCAGGCAGCATTGGTGCACCTTGCTCTTCAAAAACTGTTAGTGGGTTAAAGTCTATTAAAGGATACGTGATCCATATCTCAGAACTGGCAGATGAGTTCATTTGCCTTTGCCTCTTCCTACTCAACATAGATAAAGTGTTCATCTTTTTTTTTATCGCAAGCCCTTTCTTAGGTAGTTCTTTTTACTGAAATGGGGTGAAGGTGTTTGTTTTGGTTGGGTTGGGTTTTTTTTGGGGGGGAGGGTCTCTTTTTATTTGTTTTACTTATTTCTAACGGGGAAAAAATCAAAGGAAATTAAATAAATAGCATTTTGGAAGTCATCCTTTGTCAAAACTTGGTTGCTTTGATGAGAGTGAATCCACAATCACTGAAAAATTAACTGTGCAGCTGCTGATCTTGCTATGATTGCCTGTAAGGAGACACTCGCTGTTCATTCTTTCAGCTACATGTATTTGTAAATAAGGCACAGAAAACACATGGGCATTATCCTCTGCCAGGTTTTAAACCACTGTTAATAGACTTGTTAATCCAATGAAGAATTGTATTTTTAAAGAATTAAAATGTATGAGTAACTTCTTTATTCAATAAATAAAAGGAGCTTCCATTCTTGAGTATTTTCCTGCCACTCTTAACAGACCA
>JAVHNF010062604.1:6881-22269 GCA_034783455.1 Micropsitta finschii
AGTAGAGAGTGGAAGTGTGATAGCCTGTTACTCTTTATGCATTACTGTAGTAGGCATAGGAAATACAGTTTCCTCTCCTATCAGAAAGCTTTAGTTATAGGATACAGCTGTGCCTGATTGGGGCTGTAATTAAGTAAGTTCTGTACTGTTAAAAATCTGGTTTTTTATAAACCATTTTAATACCTGTCATAGTATTTTATCTCTTTTTGCAGTATTACTTTACAAACATTTTTCATTTACTTGTAATAAACCAGCCCTTCTTGCAGGGATCAAAGATTTTGTTGCTTGCAAATTAGCAGCGTGCCTCCTTCCACCAGCCTGCTTTGCTGCCTTAGACGCACATTAGCTATCATAATGTAAACACTTGCACGCTTAACTTTTGCTGTGGAACTAATTCCATTTGAAGTTCATAGAACTGTTCTTTAATAAATTAAAAATGAGAGTCCTATGGGATCAGGAAGTGAATGCTTTAACCAATGGCTGAAAGTACTGGTTTCTTGTATGCAAAATCTCTACTTACAAAACATTTAGTTGCTGTCTGCATAGTGGTCCATACATAAATAGTTTGGTTATTTGAAATTACCACTTGTGAAACAGTTTGCCTGAACCGGGTAAATACAGTTAAGTTTGGAGTTTTTTTTCTTAAGTAATTTATTTCAGGTCTGTAACAGATTTTTTAAGCACACTAGAATATAACGCACTCTATTTCAGAATTGTATCAAAAATACAACAGAATGTAAGAATACTAAAGAAGAAGAAAAGGAAAGAAAAAGACCCAACCCTTTTCCAGTCCGTAAGCATATACTTTACACTCACACAGAACCCCTTGACTGATTCAGTGGGCTGTATTCAAAAGTGAGGTGTAAAGGGTAGGAATAACATGCAGATCTGAGTGTAAACAAGACTAAGGATGGCATAACTGCAGTGGTGAAATATACAGAAAAGTGTAATCTCTAAACTTTCCCAGTATTCTAATTTAGTTTGTGAATAAATACATATTGTTTACTGTTATTCAATTAGAAAAAAGTTTTATTCGGGCTCTCACCTTGTGCTTTACATTCATCACATATATTGAGTGAAAAAATACACTGAAATCTGCAGTGAAAACTGCTCATCAAAATTCAGGATTTCAGTGAAATTTCAATTTTAAAGTGCATCCTTCTGTATCGATATGTGTATATATTTGTGTGTACATGTATAATGAGCTCAGGACTTAACATGTATATGTAACTAGGCTGTCACAGCAGTCTTTTTACTTTAAGGCTTTGTCTTATGAAGAGCTTAGAGCTATGTAGAAAAAGAGACATAAATTTGCTTGGGATATCTGTCTTGCTTAGTGACATGGAAGAGTCAAATGACTCTTCTTGATGGTACAGAATCCAAGAGGCTCACATTTTTGGTAGTTTTGCTGTCAAAGACTGCAAGAGGATTTCCTTAAAGCTCTGTGTTCCTGATTATGATAGGGAGAGCTCTGTGCTGTTTTAATAAGAATGTATGGGAAAATATTTCATCATTTGTGTAAATCTTACCTTGAAAACACAGGTTTTGCTATGTCTGTGTAGTAAAATAGTTTCTCCCATGTGAGGTAGCAAAAAATGTAATTGATTTAGGTGTAAGGGGAAAGGAGGGTTAGGGTATCCTTTTTTGATGTTGTGTACTTTAAGAAAGTCTCGAGTCTTTTCCTTGTTGCATTCACAGAAATACCACCATCACCTGAGTACCACAACCCTGAATATAGAAAACCCATAAAACCCCATAGAAAACACCAGCTGGTATGGTATATGCATTGTGAAGTCTAAGAATTCATTTTAGCCAACTTAGTTGTTTAATCTGACCTCTTTGTGGATCCCGTTCTATACTCAGTGGAGAATGGTGGGCATTCCCACAAGACATCTTAATTTCATATGAGACATTAGTTAAATATGTGGGCTAATTCACCCCGTTTAGGGTTACTTACTGCCTGTCTACAGTTAACTTTACAGATGAAATCTAGAGTAGACACCCGTTGGTAACATTATGCAGGATGAATCCTCTTGTAGGTGGTAGTTTTAATTTCCTAGCTCATAGGGCTGCAAACAGTTGTTGCCAAAATAAACAGATCCTCAGTATCTGTTTAAGGAAAGTCTTACATTCAAGGAAGCTACCATTACAAATTGGTAAGTTTTGAAATACGATAGTTTGATGTTAGGTAACAAGTGCTGAGACTAACCCACAAGTCTCAGTTCTCTTACAGCCTGTATACAGCTGTATTCTAGGTTGGCCTTGTATGGAGGAACTGCCAAAATCTAAAAATTTAGGTTCTATATTTGCTATTCTCTGAATGTGAAAGAACTGAGGTTTTGATTAGGATCAGGTGATAATTCCACTATCTCAGGACAGAATTTAGACCCATAGTAAGTATGTAGCAGGCCTCACATTTTAATATAGAATGAATCATGGGCAGTATTGCTGTTATGGTTACATTCTTTACTTTGAAGTATGTGCCTGTCGTAATGCAAACTAAGTGGGTTGAAATGGCAAATGAAAGGTAGAACTTTTTGGTGTATTCAGACTGGTTTGCAGCTTTCATTACATTGAGCTGGAATTATATGCAGATACACACGCACACACAAATGTGTGTGTATCTGGTGTGTGTGGCTGCATGCTGGTGCAATACCAGCATCCTTACATTAAGGATGTAAATGCATATAAGGTCCTGTTAAAAGGTAAATTGGGGCACTTGTCCTTGTAGTAGTTTAGGTACCTATCGCATGTATGGAGGTTTTATTTTTGAAGAATAGATATAGCCACATTTACACAACTGAAAGTGAACTAGAAACACTGCTGGAAACATGGTGCAGGCTCCACTAATTTACTCCAGTGGTAGGAAAAAAAACAGTGAAAGGTGTTACCTTGCTTGAGATGACAGACATATTTTAGGTCTAGAAACCCTCACTTGGGCATACAGCTAGCTGTAAGTGAAATCATTGAGCTATGGCTCAGGAGGGCTGTGTTCTGATCTGGCTTCTGCCACTTGACAGAGCCACAAGATCTTGCTAGGGAAGGCTTATACCCTCACCTCTTGTCTGTCTATTTTGAGTTTCTGAACACTCCAAGTACAAACTGCCAGCCTGTGCTTGTGCAGTGCTTACTGCTACTGACAAGTACTAATGACTGATACATTTTTAATTTATTACAGCATTCAGAAGAGCTTGGACCTTCACATATGCTGACATCACAATGGTGAGGTGTGGTTTTTGCTGCTATTCTTCAGAGAAACAACACATTAAGAAACATCACCTAGGTTCAAGAACTTTCTTAACCAGCTCCCAGCCCACTTTTACCCTCAAATCACTTCCTGTGGAAAATCAGGTTCTTCATGCTTAAACTTCCACCAGAGCATCCCTGCAAATAAGGAAGCTGTTGGCATTGTCACACTTCTGTGCTGAAAGCCAGGGGTTATCTGGAAGAAGAGAAGAAGTAGTCCTTAGGCGGCAATTAAAATCACTTAGAATGGTCTTCCCAAAAGCCTTCTGAGTATTTTGGGGCAGGTGGAAACTCCAGTGTGCTGAGAGGAGCGTGAAGATTTGTGTTGCACAAAGTTGGACATGTTTTTTTTTTTGTTCTGGTTACCTCTTGCTGATACATTCTACTTACTTACAAATGAAGAGTTTTACATTTGAAGGCAGAATCTGTTGAAATGTACCAAAGCTGACAGTGAACGCTACAGGTTGTTTCTGTACTACATCTCTTATTTTTGATACAGGTCTCTACATAAATTGTATATATGTACTTAAAAATATATATAAACATATATACAAGTAAATTATTCAAAAAAATCTACTGATGCTGTAGGACTCAATGTGGTAAAAAAATCCTGAAATTTCTTCATATTTATTTATTTTGTAACAAAATGTGTCTATTATTATAAGCTGACCCATTGTTGAAGCTAAAATATAAACTATTGAAATATGACATCAAATAAACTGTACCTTATTCGGCCAAATAAATATTGCTCACTTTAGAAGATCAAATTAGAAGAATGTTATACTTTCTAATTTTAGGCTGTTAGAGGACTGATTTTACTCTATGAATACACATTTATTCTTTGACTATGGTGGTTTTGTAGAGTCTGTTATCAGCTATAAATGTTGCTCAGAAAATGTAACTGTTGCTAAAAATAAAAAAGCTAGTATCACAACTTCCTACCAGGCAGAAGCAAATAGTGACTGAAGTGGATGTACACTGTTCTCTTAAACACAATTGTAAAGAATATGCTGCTTCAACAGGATAAAAGTTTCCCTTCCAGGTAAGTTGTAGATTTCTTGATTTACAGGAAAATGTTACTAAAAGAGTTATGTGGAGAGTAGGTACTGGCAAATTGTAGGTAGAATCTTTATTGAAGAATTGAAGATAAATTAATTTTCAGAGAAGAAAATTCTTACATTGTTAGAAACTGATAGTCATCACAGACCTAATCTTCCTGTTATACAGTTGGAAGAGGAGAGGTTAGAAATGCATACCTAAACAGAAACACTTGGTGCTTCTTCATCTGGAAGTATAACATTTGGACATTCGCAGCTGAGGACATACATGGCTACTAATGGGAAATATTTTCTTTCCTTAATGCAATTTACATTGCAGCATTTTAACTTGTTTGTACAACAGCGTGATGGTTATTTAACTTGAAATGGCTTGAATGGTTAAGTACTTATTTACAACAGCAGTACTTTACTTTGAAGGATTCCAGCAGCTTTTCATTAACTTTGCACTGGGAGAATACTTTGATCCTTGTTGATAGGCCCTGAGGATGATGAGTTTAATGTGTTGGTTATTTAATAGCATTTAGCAGTAGCATAAAATGTAAAGTACAAGGGGATGTAGGTATGTGGAATTTAATTAACCAAACTGGAATTCAGCTGAAACTGAATCAGATCAACGGCCCCAATCTTGCAAAAAGCACAAGGGGACTTGTAATAGTTGGTAAGTGAACTGAGCTTTCATTTTTATGTCACCTTGACAACTGTGGTGTAAGCAATATAGTACCTGCTTTTCTAGGGAATTTATTCAGTAACGTCGTGAAGGATGGTCCGTACCACTTACTAAATTACTAAAGATTACTTCTGGCAGCATTCTGTCCTGTTTTTACATCTTTCTTATAAGCTCAACCTTAGCATTTGAGAACAGGCAAGAGAACAGCTTGGAGTCGCAGAGCTGCAGGCATAGCATGGTGCAGTTGCGTGCCCACTAGAATTTTTAATGTGCTGGGTCTTGTTTTTTTATTTCCCATTTTTTTCTCCCCACTGTTGTTGTGCAGGCTGTATGTTCAGTTTAATAAGTTAATTAGGAATGGGATCTTGAATACAAAATAGGTGCTTTATTTCTTTTTTTTTTTTGTATATTTATTATCCCATTATAAGTGGGCAGAAATACTCAGCATTAGCTAATTTACTGAAAAGATTGATGGCAGGTTTTGTACGTATAAGGTAAGATTTATAGAGCCAAAATCTAATCTGTGCTTTATACCAGCCTCAGGCAGTACAGTTATTCTGCAGTAAAGTGAAGGATTTTGGTATGTCCTTGTAAGTGATCTTTCAGTATGGATATGACACAGTCTATTATTGCTGTCTAGAAAACATCTAGTCTTTCCTTGCTCTCTAGAAAAGGGATGAAATTTAGATACAGAAACTTAATAATCTTGACATGTTTCTCTTCTGTTGTGTTAAGACATCTTGGAATACTAGCTTTTGATAAAAAGTCTACTCACCCTGGTCATTCAAGAGTAGCTATTAATGAAACACTTATGTGGCTATCATGTAAACGATATTTTATTAATATAAAATATTAATTATATAGTTATATAACTCTATAAATATAGTTGGATCAGTAAGCAATTAATTTCTAGTTCAACGGCCAAATATATTAGAAAATTTTCAAGCCTGCTTCCAACTCCAAGCAGAATTTTTTAGGAATATCTGAGTTAGTATGCTTTGTTTTCATCTGTGTAAACCAGCAAACAGTGATGGTGGATGTGAGTGTGTTTGAATGTCAATTTATGTGAGTCCACAGGGAAACTGAGGTGGGTTTTTTGTGTGACTGTTAAAAAGCTATTAACCGTGTTTCCTCTTGAACAGACTGTCCCTTACATTCCCTTTCCTTCTCACTTCCCTTTGCTGTCAGGAAACACCTTTCATAAAGCAGTAGTTTCACATAGTGCAGCCACAGCATCGGTATGGGGCTGTAACAGAGTTGACAGAGGACTCTCTGTCTTGTATTCAGGCAAATGTTTTACTGTTATAAATAATGCATGTTTTAATTGGAAACTGCAAATGGAAACATAAGTCTCTACAGGCTTATCGATTGCAGTATAATCTGTTAGGGGCAGATTCTGGTTACATGCAGAACACACAACACATTCTCCAGATTTGTGATTGGTTGTTTTTAATAGTAGTACTAATGAGTCCCTTCCTATAAATTAAGACAAATGTCATCTTGATAGTCATCTGCCATATATTATTAAAGTTGCCTGAAACTATTAGAAGACTGGGTACCCACTGATGTTCTAGGTTCTATTTCCCTTGATCTTGAAAGTACATTTAACTATTAGTAGGGGATGATTTTAAAAGCAGATTATAAACATAGTAATTTCTTGCTAGATTTCCCTGGGATTAATCACACTGTGCCTGATGTTAGCCACAGGTTTAGGCCTGCATGAACAGTTATTGTGGCTAAACTGATACTTGGCTGGAACACTAATTCCATCTATCAGGATGAGCACAACTTTTTGTGCTATTTTAATTAAATTTGTTAAAACCACACCTTTAGGCCTCTTCTAAGCATAACATCCTATCAACTTCAGTAAAGGTGTCCAACATACCTAAGTGGTGCGTAAGTGTGTAAATGCAAATCTGTGTGAAGGCTATATGTTAACTTTAGGCTGGGTTGATTTTTGCTTCAGTTTGGATCATTTCTGTTTGCATGCATTCACCAATCTTGTTTTAAACTCATTTAACATTATCATGATGAATTTTGCAAATTTCTTAGTAGTTCACAGTTATTAAAATAGTAAATACCCCCCACCCCCCTACACCCCCCAAATTGAAGAACTGTTTTAAAAAGGGGAAACAGATTAGGATGGCCCAGTGTAATTTTATTGCTGTCTGGTTTGGGTACCCTAATGTTCTGCTGTTTGTTGGGAAAGACTGAGTGAGCACTTACACCTGGAATGCTTCTAAGAACTAGAATTTAGAAATAAAATAAGATTTAAATGTGTGGAACTCATAACTGGCTTGGAATCCTTCCAGAAGTGACTGAAGCCTGATTTCAGAAACTGCTGTAGGAACACCAGACCCCAAGCTTTGTATGTCTAGAGCAAGCCAGTGTCCCAGCATAATTATGTATTGAGTTACAAGTGAGCTAGGTGCCTCAGAATCCAATCCAAAAGATGCTGACATTCAGCAGTGATCCTTCAAGTTAATAGGCAAGCCTGAAAGTAGGATTGAGTTTTACCCTTAATCTTCAGACTTAGGTACCTCTGGCTGGTCATGATTCACTCATCAGCTCTTCCCTCCTTTGATTTCTGAAGTCTGCTCTGACAAAACACACCCAGGGGAAGTCCTGGTTTAATTTGTTTGCCTTGTGTGAGATTATCACAATGCAATTCAGATCACTTCTTTGCACAGGAGGTCAGGATTGCATAGTCTCAGTTTCCCAAGGGAGTGCAGAAAGGTAAAACCCTTTGGAAATGGGGTTTATCAAGTGCCTCTATGAAAGTTATTTATGCACTAGGAGAATAGGCTTCTAAGTTCTATTCCATAGAATATTTAAATCTTCTGTGTTAAATGGAACAGAGATTAAGTCTCATCATGCCATGTAGCATGACTTAAATGCTACGTTGTGTACACATTCTCTTTTTTTTTTTCTGTTGGCTAGTAATGTCTGAATTAGTCTGTGTGCATAGCAGTAGTTTCAGGTGTTCTTATAGCAATATGGTCAAAGGCCCTTTCTTTAGGGCTGGTGGGCATGTTATCAGGCAGAAGAGGGTTTTTTACACTTTTCCTTCACTGAGGTTACAGAGCAAGTCATGGGAAGAAGTTAGGGAAGGAAAGAGAGTTGTATGTCATGCATCAGTCTCTTCAAATATACCTGTTCTTTTTAGGACAGTGGTAAAAATAAGAAAGAATGTTAACTTCCTTCCCTTCTTCCACTAGAAGATTCATCTTGAAAACAAATTTAGGATAGCTAATAAAACTAAAAAGGTAGGAAGGAGAAGTCTGACTTGGATACTATTGCTCAAACCTGATCTTTGTTGGAGGACCAATAGTTAAATTAACTGTATATCTACAAGGCAGTGCATTGTATTAGTATGTTGTTCTTGATCATAACTAAACAGGAATTGGTGATATACATAATGTACATTCTTGGAATACATTGCATGAAAGCATCTCAATTTTTCAAGTTTATTGAAAGCCTAAATCAATATTTCTAACTTGACATTCCTCTTCTTAAAGGTGATTCTCAAATAGCAGGAAATGTAAAAGGCCAACAAGAATAAATTGGCTACAAACAAAACAGCAGTTTTAGCAGAAACTGTCTCAAAAACTTTTATGGGTTATATTTCCTCTTTTATTGTGTATTGATTATTTTCACAATAAGCAGCTGCGTGCGGACTCTTAGATACAGAAAACATACGCCAAGAGGTGGCATGTGAAGATAAACCAACAGACATGGGGTAGGTGAATGTTCCATGCTGTAAAGTGATATTCAGCATTTTTTGGGGTCATTGCCTTGATAACTCTGCACCCAGTGAGCAATATGATCATACAACAATGACAGGCCACTGTAGCCCGGGGAGAAGGAAGCTCTTTTTGTGTTCCTAACCAGGCATATTCAAAGGTATGCCCATAAGCTGTTGCTGAGAGTGCTGACTGCATCTAATTGGTGTTAATTTATTCTGGTCTGGATTGTACTGATTAATAGCTGTTAGCAGGAGTAGAGGAATTTTCCTCTTTATAGGTGGGGCTCAGAGCCTTGTCGATTCAAGTCTTGCTGGAGAACAGACTGTCCTGCTATAATTATTAGTAATGCTTATTCCTTGGGAAAGGAAGCTTTATCATTCTTCTTTTATGTCATAAGGAATACTTTGGCCAGAATTTTATTCTTCTTGCCAGGATAAGTTGGCAAGAAATCATAGCTCCTTAGTCCCATCTGTCTCTCCAGTGGCCCTGCCATTGGGGTTATGTACACTAGCAACCCTTGTCCAGAATGAGGCTGCTTAGGAGGAATTGTTCCCAGATCTTTGCTACTGTCATGCTTGCTGCTTTGGCTTCTGGTTTTTGGGGTGGGCATGGCCAGTGTTATAAAATTCCATACAGTGGTAAATAGCTACGGTATTGTTTATTCTCGTTATTCTTTGTTTGTGCTCAAATACAAGGAAACAACAACCTAATAAAATATTTTTGCTTACTGAGAAAGCCTCACTTCCTCAGCAATCATTGGTGTGACTGGCTGAAGGGATTTGATTGTTGTCTGAATTTCGGAAATGGTGCCTTGGTGATTGGAATGTCTTTTCCTCATTTGCCAGCTGCTGCATGGAGATGCGGCAGTTCCATTTTCATGTGGCAGCTTTAATTTCTGTCTTCTGAACAGAAAGTGAGCAATGCAGCAGCACACCTTTCACAGGATGCAATTAAACCTGCCTTAGTCACTGCTGGAGGAACAGGCAGAAACAGGTCATTTAATAGAAATGTCTCTAATAAAGCTGAGACAAACACACCCTATTAAAGATTTGGGGAAATCTCTTCTGGCAAAAAACCTTTTGCCTAAGGATGGACTTTGCATGGCCTTCCTTCTATTGTACTTTCCTTCCTGTAGATGACAGATATGGTTAAATGCTAGCACCAGTCATGTTGTTCAGATTTAACTCAGGTTTTCCTGCACCATGTTGTGCAGGCAATGGCTTTACTCCCCACCCTGCTAAAAAAGGGTCACTCTGGCTGCTACTGAATCTTCCCAACATGATCTTGCATTAATTTTGAACTCTCCTGGAGCCAGATTGTGATTGATCTTTCCAGACTTTAGTAGATAGAAGTCATGCACTCTGTCTAAAATAAGGTATTTGGATTCCTTCAGAGCCAATGGAGGTAGTGTTTATTTCCTAGGAGTAATTCCAACCCAATTGGGGGTGGTGGGATAGCAAAGTGGTTGCTTCCTAGATGTAGCCACAGCAGGAAGTGTTCTAACAGCTGGCACCTCTGTTCTCTGCAAACCTAACATTGCAACAGGATCTGTCGAGGGATCTTTTTCAGCTTGCATTTTCAGTAAAACAAAATGCTGTCAATAGTCATACTGCTTATTAAAACTCCTTTCTGGGATCTGTCTGAAAATTTCAATAGGTTTTAAGGTTTCCCTAAGCAGCACTATTTTTGAACACTAAAACTGTGCTTAAAATAATGATGAATGGGGAATTCAGATGAATAAGAAAAACAGTATTGTCCATCATGTTTTTCTCTGCTATATTTTAGAGAGCTCCTCAGACTAAGATTAGTGAAAGACCTCTACTAGGTGACAGACTTGAAGAGAAAGTAACACACTAGTACAGATTTTCAAGGCCAAAAGAGATCATTGTCTCCCAAATGGCATACCAGACCATGCTTAGCTCAAAAGATAAACTTAGTAGCCATAGCACAAAATTGCTTTTGTACTATTCTCACTTAAGCAATTTAATGAACAGCAAAACTAAAGAAACCTTGTTTCCATGTCTATATGTGTTTCACCTCTTTCTACGTCCCATTTAGGACAAGAGGAAACAGCTTCAAGCTATGCCAGAGGAAGTTTAGGTTGGATATTAGAAAAAGTTTCTGCACAGAGAGGGTGGTCAGGCATTGGAACAGGCTGCCCAGGGAAGTGGTGGAATCACCGTCCCTGGAAGTGTTCAGAAGATTTGTAGATGAGGCCCTCAGTGACATGGGTTAGTGGTGATCTTGGCAGTCCTCGGGTAGTGGTTGGATTTTATGATTTTTAAAGGTCTTTTCCAACCTAGTTGATTCTGCGATTCTGTGTGCATTTTCTGGTGTCTCATGCTGTGGCTAGTTCTTATGTGGGGAATGCGAGATCCTCTCTCTTTCGTGTATTTCCACAAAGTATTTAAGGGTTAGTATTTTAGAACCCCCTACTCTTCTGATGAAGTTGGTTAAAATTTGCCACTGGGTTCCAGAATTAGTTAGAGGCAGTGGACAGACTATGTAGGCAGTCTATGTAGAGCACAGAAATGTGCGTTTTATTTTTACAGGAAACTTGGCAACAAACTTAGGGGTGTGGTGATGTGTTGAGAGCATTGAGAAGTGACTGATTTCAAAATGTGCTTGGCCCCAAAATGTACGGAAAGGTGCCTGTGTCAGGTCTACCTTGCCTGTTCTCTGTAGCCCAGTCCACAGAACTTGTGTACTTGCTTTTGCCAGACAGGGAGTGGCTTGTGTTTTGTGAAAATACTGTATTGTTTAAAACTGAAAAAGAAGTGTACTGCTGCTGTTCAGAACCTCAGCAATGTCACAGTTAAAATGTTGCTTATTTTACTTCTAAACTTGTGTTGCTATTTTTAGCTTTCTCTTTTTTACTATTGATTCTTTCAATGCATTTCTCTGTTAGGTTAGACATCCCTCTAGGACCAGCTGGTTTTCAGCCTGAAGGCGTGTGTGTGCCGTGATTGAGTTGTTCTTGATTTCATTTTTGATAAACAAAGCACACAGAACTCTTTAGGTCCCTATAGCAGGGCATATTCTCCAGCCTTCATGTTACTCGGGCTCTTCTCTTTCCTCTGTAATTGCAATGAGTGTGGTCAAAAACCAATTTATGAATTACTCTGCATAGTCAGTGTATAGTATGCTTTCTAGCTGGCACAGAACCTGCAAAAAGACAGATATCTTATTTCCTATCTACTTTGCACAATAAAAACATGATAATGTAAGGATGGCAATGTCAACTGTGTGTTCATTTGTTTTGGTTTGGTGAGGTTTTTTTCCCTTTTTTTCCAGTATGGATGTGTCATGGTTTAAGCTAGTTTGGTACAAGCTGCAAAACCAGCTAATTTATGAAGTTGCATGTTTATATATTTATATTTAGTTTTCCTTTTACAACTCTTGCATTCATTAGCAAGCATTTGTTGAGCCATGCTGTTCCTTTGAGATCCTTAAAGGCCCTGCTCAAAATCAAGCAGTGTGTGCATTCATGAAGATATTGGTCTTTCACAACACGTGTCCATTTTTCTCTCTGTGAAGATCAATTTAAATATATTATTGCCAGCTGTTTCTTTCTATTTTGTATTTTTTATGTGATTAGCAGTACTCATTGATGCAACTCCCTGCCCTGCACAGTGAAATCATTAGGGCTGTTCCATTAAATTAACTTGTCTAGCAGGCTAGCATCACAAAAGATTTAAAGCCATAAACAGAAAAAGCATGTATCTGAGCCCATTTTGCTCTTTTAAAAATGCCCTCTGAAGTAGTTGTTGGGGTTTTTTAAATTAAAGTAGTAAACAAATGTGGCTTACAGTTTCTCTCAGTTTTATCAAGGGCGGTCATCCTGTTGTGTTTTTCTTGGGTAAATATTTGTACCAGTTTTGTTTGCTTGCCCCTATCTGACACACAAGAGCATCATCAAGAGAGACAGTATTAGGGGCTGCTGAACCCTCTTGCTCATGGAACAGTGACTGTTCCATGCAGATGCCGTGATATGCTTAATCCTTAGTTTCTGAGGATGATTAATAGGTTCAAGTTCACAATTTCAACCTATGGCTAAGCATTAATTACACAGAGTGTACTAGTGTGTTTTTATGAGAAACATTTCAACCTTATGAATTCATTGTTAAGTGCTGGCTGGTTATCTTTTCCTGTGCTGCTGCAGAGCAAAGTTAAACTTAGTTGTCTGCAGCTGTGCTTCTAGCTGGGTGATAAGTCGTATGGGTTTAGGACAATGCTACTGACAAACTGGGTGGGTTAAAAATCAGATTCCTTTGTTGTTACCAAACAGCCAAGCTAGAATGAAATGGCAGTAGTTCAAGCACATGCTAGACAGACCATATGTTCCTTACAGGGAAATGAAGTGGTGGCGTATATCTGTACTGCCAAGCATAAGGACAACAGCTCCGGCTTCCAGAACTGTTGGCAGGATTCCCACGTAGAAGAAATGTACTCTAGCCTTTAAAAGATGTTTAGGAGTGAAGCCAATGTCTGTTCCTGGCCATTTCATGCTAGAGCAAGGTGTGCTAGGAAAACATACCTGATATAGAAGAGTGGTCACCATTAATATATTTCCACTATATATGCAACAATTCTAAAATTATCAGCTACAAAAACTATCTAGCCATAAAGCTATCACTTCTGAAATACGGGATGGCAAAGGATCTCTTGAGTCATTGAGACTCATCCCTTTTCTCCCAAGAATTAAGTGAATCCTGGTTAATTTATCAAATTATATTTTGACAGTTTTAATTTTCTCACTCAATTGAAAAGCTTCTTCAGAGCTCTGATTCTGGCCTTCCTTAAAGTAATTTTCTAATTCTAACCACAGATTCTAGACCTGTTTTCTATATTTTGATGTCTCTTTGCGTATCCTCTGAGAGCTCTTCATTCCTTCCCTGGTGCTTCTTTTGAGAATGTTTTTCTAGAGAGTGTGTTCTCTTCAGCAAAGCTTCTCTGTAATATGTGATAAACCAGGGGTTTAAGCAAGACTTCCTTTATGAAGAAAGTCTTATAAACCATGCTTGACACCTTAAAAATGATAAGTTAAAGAAAAGCCCAGACCTCACAATGTTTACATTAACTTTAAACACATTACTCTAGATTGGAACCTTGTGGCTTCCATGTAGGGTTCTTGGAGTATTTTTGAGATTATCACCATAATGGTGAGCAAAAATAATAATGGGAATTGTTAAAGCAAAAGATCTTCAGCGAAGAAGAAATGAGGGACTCATCACTGAGAATGTATTGTGTCAACCTGTGCGTTTCTGTGAGACTCTTAGCTGAGTAAAAACACAGGGACGAGGCCTAAGACAGCTACTCGTAACCCTGTATAAGTTTAGATGCCAGCAAGCAGCAGCTCATTTGTCACTTTTCTAAAACTATAAAGTCTGCACTAGAACACTGCTGGCAGCAGAGTGGTAGGGGTACAGTGTCAGAAATAGGAATATAACTGTTAAGTCAGCTGTTTGGGTGCAGTGTAATTTATTGAGGAAATTCTTGCTGTAAGGTGCATTGTCCGTGTTCCAAACTGTCCCCATCTGAAACACTTTCTGCTTGTCTTGCTGGACATTGAAAACTTTCTCTAGGAGGTAGAATCCTGCTCCTGTTGTTTTACTTGAATGTTAATATTGAAACTAGTGGGAGCTTAATTTTAGTCTACCCTTAAAACTTCATTTTACTCTTCTCCAGTTTAAGTTGCTTAAAATCTAACTCCACAATTGTGTGTTGGAGTGTGAGTGTCTCAGTTCTTGTCCAGATGGCTTACGGAGGATGAGGTGAGGTAATGTGCACAGGCAGAAATCAAGGTGGAAAACACATTCCCTGATCTTCTCTCTGCAAGGGTTTCAACATGTTAATTAAAGATGATGCTTCTTCAATGTTTCTTCTTAACATAAAGAAATCCTCAGTAAATAGCAAATGTCTTGCTCTCATCTGAGAGGTCCATTTTCTGTACTTCACTGCTGGCTTCACTTGGGGGTGCCATTAACAGCACTTGAGATTTTTGAGAGAACTACTCAATTGCTTTGTGGCCGGGAGAGGAGTTTGAGAGGATGAGTGGAGCTGAAGTGCTGGATGAAGACCTAGTTGATACTTTAGAGCTGTGTAGTAAAAAGAGCAGTTATTCCAGCCTGCAAGTGGCGAGTGAGCCAGATCATCCTCAGGTAGATTTCCTGGAAGGCTGTGGTTTTTCTCCTTGTCAAGATAAAACCCCATATCTTTTAAGGACATGTCATTCCAGTGTTACAATTTGCATGACCATTATGAGTGACTGTACACACCTGAACTGGTAAATCCCCAGTAGGAGGATACATGAATAATTTCACCCTTTTCACAAATTCCACTGTCTTTTATGTGGTGCTCTAACTCAATCAGAACAAAGATAAAAACAAGTAAGTCTTGCTGTGACTCAGGCATGGGTGAGATAATGGCAACACAGTCACATGCTGAAGCAAATTGATCAGACTGTGAGAAGTGCAGCTGTACACCCTTCATCACCCACCCACACCCTCCTATCCCCACACCCTGTCTTTCACCCTTGGGGTCTTTCTCTGCTTTTTCCAGACCCATGATGTTACTAGCTCTGGTGCTGTGCTTTGCATACTGGGTAGTGGAATGAAGTGTGTGCGCATGTCAGCCCCAGAAGAAAGCACAGGGTCAAAAATTGCTCCAAG
>JAVHNF010062604.1:26047-37756 GCA_034783455.1 Micropsitta finschii
TTCTAGACTCCTCACAGAGCTTAGATGAGACTTAGTCTGATCTTTGCCTCAGACTTGTGCAATGGTTTATGTCTAATAGAAGGCATACAGGGAATAAAGAAGTTCTGTTAAGTTACAAGCTTCAGGATGGACCACCTTGCTTTCTAAACTCCTGATGTATCCTAGGTACAGCTGAGTCTAATCTTCATCTTGTACCTGGTTAATAGTATTCACTTGAAGGGTTACAAGTGTATCAGTTCACTGCAGAGGGAATTTTTACATGGCTTTATCAGCAGTCTGCAGTTTTAAGGTGGCTCTTAACACTTGGAAAGTGAGTCAACAGAATACTATACTTGCTGTAGCAATTTATACACACATATGCATGCATAGAGAGATGTGCAGATATTTAAAGCTACCTGTTAAAAATTCCTCTTGAGTTCAGTGAAATATTCATGTCAAATGTTTCAGTACTTCTCAACAGGTGAGGGTTGAGCCTCAGGGGGTGGGGGGACTTCAACCTGGGTTTCCTTGTCAGCTCCCAGTGGTGCTGATTGTTGCAAATTTGAGATCTTGTGAGCTCTGAAAGGTGTCCTACCCAGAGGGAGGTGCTGGCCCCAGCCTGCTGCAGTCCAGGAGAGCTAAAAGGACTTCACATAGGGCAACTGTTTATTAGGGTCACAAGGTGATTGGCTTTAGTTGTTAGTAAATGTCCATCCTGACTGCAGTCCACTGCAATAGAGTGGAATATACTTGTGTCAGATGGGCTGCATTTCCATGATTTTTATCATCTTTTATCACATTAGGCCTTAATATAATTTTTCCCAGCTTGGTCCTTCCCCAAGTTATCTTCATGGTTTTTTGTGTCAATGTGTTCCCCATTTCCTTCCTCTTTTCCCCACAGTCCCTCTCCAGTAGAAAAAAACAAAATAAATGAAGAGAATCCCCTTGGCACTGTCCCTGCTGCCTGCCCTAAGTTTTATAGTGGTTCATGTAAGTACTGCTGTGGTATATTCTGCAGCTGGCTTTTGTTGATATCTTGTGGAATTTTAGAGTTTTGAGTGTGGTTTTCTTTTAGGTTAGTGCTAAAGAAACCCAAACAAACAAACCCTCACTGAATATAGTTAACAGTCGATCTGTTCATACACATGCAGACACATGAACATACAAATATAAGCAACCTTTTCTTTCTCCCTTCCCTGCTAGAGGCAGCTCAAGGCACTTTAAAAATGTCTTTCATAATAAGAAATGTGTTTAGAAAGTATTGTTGATTTTAACTTATTCCACACCTTAAAGTAGGTTATGAAATAGTTTGTTTAATGTAGATCTCTTGGTTATTTTATGTTCTTTCATGTAACAGTGCTTTATTCAGAAAATTATTACACAGTAACTTAATTTGTAAGTTAGGTTGATATCATTAATATTAATTTATATGCATTATTAAACTGTAGTAGATTAATTAGATTTAAAGAAAAAAATGAGGCTATATTGGAATGCATGCTGTCGAGCCTAAAATCAGACTAGATAAAATGTCAGTTCCCTATTAAACTGATGTGTGTTTCAGTTTTTGTTAAAGGGCAAAACAAGGGCATATGCCCATTTGCTTTCTTTTGTCAGACCAGCTTTTGCTGCTTTGTATTCATCACAGGGCTCAAGCATGGATAAAGGCATGGAGCTGGCTTCTCTGGTTCCCATACTAAGTTCTAACTCCAGGTTAGAACACTTTGAAAAGTTTCCTGAGTTTAGTGGATAATTCTATGACCCTTGTTAATGGTTAGAGGTCCCAGCTGGTGCTCGAGTTACTTAGTGGATTATAGTTTCAGCAATATCTCAATTCATATTAGCTTGTTCAGAAGTCTCTCACATAGTATTTCCCTTCTACGAATGGGTAATTCAAGTTAGAAGCTGTCTTGGGAGAAGCATTGAAATGCTTAAGTGGCTGTTGCAGTTTTTTTGACAGTAGAGTATAAAAATGCCAAGAAGAGGCATTCTCAAAAGAGTTATAGTATTTTTCTAGTTTTCTTTCACAAAGAAAAATGAAAGATTGTCTTCCTAAGAGGGCAGCACTTCCATTTCAGTCTGGGAAAAAATACTGAAATGGAGAAAGGAGACAAAGAAAGTGGGGGAAGAAGGGTAGTGGAGGGGAGGATGGGCACTTACATTACTTTTTGGAGGGGGAAAGTCCATTTAGAGACTTACGCTGACATTGTTTTGTGTATCTTTCCCAATCTCCAAGTAAAAGAAGAAATGACCAAGATTATTTTACAGGCTTATTACTGTTTTCAAGTAGAGACAAGAACGGCTCAAGCTGTTGTCCTTTGACAGAGCGAGTTCTTAAATGTATGTGTCCACTCCAGTAACCCAAATCTTAAATTGGAGACTAAATCTTCTTTTCTGGTCTGCAAGAATAGCTCTTTTCTTAGGGTTCTTTGACAGCTCTGTCTATGGCTTTATTAGAGCACTATGCTATAAGATGTATTTATACCAAGTATTTGCTCAGCTTGTCCTTGTGTTCCTGGCAAGCATTATATGACAGTAACATTAAACTTCATGGTGTTATTTTGTGAACATGACATGTATCGTTCTTTAACAATGGATTTTACCCTCTAAAAAAAAATAGTCCAGAACTTTAATCTCCTTAAATTCACCCCCTGTAAGTTTGATCTGTTGTTTGTAATACTTACACATTCTCCAGCATTAATATTTATTTACTTAATAAATGTGAATATCTTGATTGTGCTTCTGAGTTTCTTTAGACCATCTTGGACACTTGTTTCCAATGCTTTCCTTACGTAGGTAAGGTGCTTCTCACTCATCTTATAATACATTAATTTTAATGTATTTTCCCTCTGGTGGGAGTTAGCTTTGCACTCATGTTACAGTATTTCTTTCTAAACAAAACCCTTGTAACTTTAATAAGCTCTCATGAGAAACCATGTTTCAAGCTTTTTCAAATCCTCACCATTTGTTATGGCTATTACTTTGCTTTTTTTTCTCCCCACCCTTTAATTAAATCAAAGGAAATGATCACCTTTTGGCAGAGTGATTTTCTCATAAATATTCATGGTGGCTGTTGTTCTGATTTAACTGTTTCTCCTTTTTGTTTTCTTGTGCTGATCATCCTTAACCTTCAGCTTGTTTTGTCCTAATAAATAATGGATTTTTCTGCTAACGACAAAACATATCCATGAATGTTGAAGTATTGTAAACAATTAAAGTCTAAATGCACAGCTATCAAACTGACTTCACAGGAGGCCTAGCAGTAGAAAGGTTGCCTTTAAGAAAGGATATCAGAAGATGTTTCCTGCCAGTGGAGGAATGAATTGCAAGGATAATCTTGATAGTCAAGGCCAAGAATGTAAATGTGCATTGTATTTTAAGTGACAGAAAGGTCACTTTCAATTTACTTGGAATACTTTACTAGCAGTTTGTGTGTTTATGTATGTGCAATATGCATGAGATCCCTCTGCCTAGTTGTAGAAAATGTTTCAACTCCACTGTTATTAAGGAAAGGGCTTTAGTATTTGAAAACTCCAGATTTTCATCTGAATCTTATTAGTGGGTCAATGTGGTTGTCATGCTACATTTAGTAAGCCCTGGAGAAATGAATGTCGTTATCATAGCTCTTACGTGATTTTGCCTGCATCACAAATATGGCTTTAAGTCACAGTTTACTCATAAGCAACTGACAGTGTCTAAATGTACAAGGTTAAATTTGCTTCCTTCCTGGAATGAAAATCCAACCAACTTGCCCCCAGATAGCAATGATTTGTGGGGCAGTGAGCTTGGGAACTTAACCCTCCGAAGGAGAGGGACATTTTAATATCCAAGTGTGAGTTGTATTAACTCAAATAACTGTACAAGTTGCCAATCTCTTTAGTTACTGTTGAACTTTCTAAAATTGAATTTCCAGATGGCAACCTAGTAAGTCCTCTTATCACCAGACTTACTCCTAACCTTCTTATTGATGGAAGGACTTACAAATAGGTTCACTATGAAAATGTATAGTACAGACCAGGAATAAGTAGCTACCTGGAACAGAGGGGAGTTTTATGTGAAGATGAGAAGATGAGAAATTTTACTGCATCAAGCAAAAAGAAGATACAGGATTTAAAACTGCTAGCAGGAAAAGCTTTTTAAAAAAGAACTGCCAAAGCTTGTGCTGATCTGACATGATGAAAAGATCTGACTGGCTAATCTGAAAATGGAAAGCACTCCTAAAGGAAGTTCAGGAGGCCGCTTCAATTTACTGACTTTCAAGGTACAAGATCTGTCCAGAGGTTTGAACTTGCAGCATTTGGAAATGCGTATTTTCTTAAGAGATATAATGTAGTCCTGGATTACTCTGGTGGAGGAACTCTGTCATTCTCATTACCCTGAGAAATGGGTAATGCAAACCGGAGCCAGACATGATGCAGCCACCTCTCTGAAATGCCCCTGATGGCTCATTCATAATGTTCAGTAACATTGTTATAATTGCTCTTCTGGGTTTCAACTTGGAGGGCTGATCCTGGTGCATCATAACTCACCTAACCAGCTGCAGTATGTTGAGAGCATCCACTGTGGCTGTGCAGGCTGAATGAAAGACATGTCTTGGAGATTCTTGTTAGTTTTTAGACATTTGCATGAGCAAAACTATATTCCTAGGTGTTCATGGTCATTCTAGCAGCCCTGCTTCTAAACTGCCCTTAAAGTCAGTGAAAGCAGTATGACAAGCTTTAACCTCAAGCAGGTCATGGCATCAGGATAGGCTGCATCAGGTTGCACCATTTTTCACACCACATGAGATCCATCTTTTCTGGTGCTGATGCAGTAGGATAAGTATGGTGACGGACAGAAAGGCAGAGTAGATGCAACTCTGAGATTTGCTGAGCCATGTCTGTCATCATCTAAGCAGGCGATGTCTTACCAAGGCAAAACAGTGCGGGAGAAGACTGCAGTAGAGCAAAAGCAGTCTGGTCTTTACTGTCTTTGGCTTTGTGAGCTCTCACTTTTATTTAACTAAAATAGAAGGTTGTGTGAATAGTGTTTCCTTGCACCTTCTCCTCATCTTAAGAAGAAATTTTAAGTAGCTTGGAGCAACCAGTTTACTTCCTGACCTGTAATGCAGTATTAATTATCATTGTGGAACAGGGGGATTAAAGTAGTTCAGTTTCAAGCTCAGGCTTTCTGATCCAAAGCTTTTGGGAGTGAGTCACACCTACTTCTACATGCAGCAAAGCCTGGAGGGACCCAAAGAGATTAGAAGCTGCTGCAGCTTTGCCTCTCTTCTCTTTCAGCTTAATTTCCTACCCATGTTGCTGTCATAAGTACAGTTGAGAGGAGATGCAATAGTTTTGAGTATTTTGGGTTGCGCTTGTTCAGATTCTGCTGACTTTTGAATTTCAGCTGTCACATACTTGCAACAGATTGCCATGTCTATGATTATGCAGTCAGTCCCTTTCTGCTTATTTGTGCTGAACCCATAACAACCTGGCTGGATAAGAAACCATTCCAGAGCAGAGAGCAGATGATAAGTGAGGTACCTATGTAAATACACCGTCAGTGGTAGCAGAATGGAGACGGTGCCCCTACTGTCAGACTGTTATCACTTTGGAGGGATCTCTGTCCCTTCAGTGCTACACATAGCACAATTTGAGGACCCCATTGCAAGTAATACATTTTCTAGAAAGACAGTTGGTTTGCAACTTATAGTGGGCAAAACTGAGGCATACAGTATTAAATCCCAACCTCTGAAGTGATGAGCATGTCCTCAAAATACACAAACCCTCAGCTTCTCTTCAGAGCTCTTTCTGCCTTGCAGATGTATGCCCAATGCTTAATTGCTGCAGAACAGAGTGCTAGAACTGTGCTAAAAGATCAAATTAGTCAAGATTTTAATGCTATTCAGGGTATATTAAATTATGCAATTTTTTTGCAGTGTTTTTGCTCTGCTGTTCTTTAAATGGGGTGGCAATGTAGAGTGTCCTTTTGAAAGCTAGGAATGGCAAGAGTATTATTTGCTGAAATGCAGAAAATGGATATTCTGTTCTGGGCCAGTTTGTTTTGGCACGTGGGAGGATGCAAGTCCTCAGCTGGTTGCTAAGCATTATTTCATGCTCTTCAGACAGTCTAATCCAACATTTCCTTCTTTGGCTCATGCTTGTCCCACTTGTTGTTGGTACATCAACAGGTTGGTTTTTTCCTTTTTCTCTGGAAGTTTAGCAGGTTTTCAAGAAAGACAAAAAAAAATTCATTTTCTTCTCCAGGAAAACAAACAAATGAACCTTTGTAACATTTGCATACTGATACTTGACCTCAGCAAGAGACAATGGAAACATGTTTGGCAGAAACTAAGGTCCTCACTAAGGGAAACATTCTAAGTACTATCTGAATTTTTAGTTTCTGATTGTAACTGGACCTGCAACACATTGGCATAAACCTGAAATTTAAGCATAGGCTTGAATTCTTTTACTGGACTGCTATCTCTAGGTATGTCTCTTAGTGCCAGGAAGAAACAAGTTCTGAGAGGAATGAATTAGCAGACTCTTAAAAATCTGTTTCTTTTGCATATACTGTTATTGGTCATACAATAAACAAGGTTGTGTCTGCATTTCATTAGCTTTGCCCATGCATGCGTACATAAATAGTATGGCAATGCCCATTGAATAGACAGTCTCTCCGTACTCCATTGTGTTTGCACATGCATGCATAAGATTGTTGCATTTTTATATATAAAGGACCTTGTTATGTGGTCTGTGATGATGTTTGTGGAAGTAAGCTTCCCAGAGTGTCCTGTCTCATGCTGCCGATGACCCATCTCACTGTTTATCTGGTCAAAAAGGTTTGGCTTTCCAGAGCAAATACTCCTGGTTTACATGATGGGATTTATGTATTAAAAATAATCTGCCCTCTTTCCTAGACTTCCCTTGTTTAAAAAAATCAAAATACTTTTCTCCTTTTATGATGTATGTTACAGTTCAATCATTTTTACTTAAACCCATCATTTTAATTCTATAGAAAGAAGTGTTCAGGTAGGACAAAATAATACAGATCTGTGCAACAGATGTTGTTTGCCAGATAGGTATCTGTGTGACACCCAGAACCACAAAGAAATTAAATTGGTTTAAAATGTTACTGCATTTCCATACAACATCTTTTCTGTGGTGGAACAAGACCAGGTTCTTATGGATTAAACAGCACATGATCAAATGATTAAGAAGTCTATCATAATGTATAATGCAGTAGAAACATTATTAAAAATCCCACTGTGACTCTCAATGTGGATTTTTGTGTAGGAAAAGAGACAGGTGGTACTTAGGAGTGTGAACCAGTAATTAAAAACTACCTAATATATATATGCTTTGCATATGTATTAAAAATCTGTGTAGTGTAGAACATAGGTCATGAAGATAACCAGCAGTGTAAGATGATGCTGAATAAAAAGTTTATAGCTTCCTATGGAGTACATGTGCTTTAGCTGCGAACTAAACTATATCTCCCTCCTATTCTAGTCTAGCGAAGGCTGCGGAGTGGTGATGACCTTCTTTGTTTCTGTGATAGTGTGAGGTGTTATCAGTGGAGAATTAGTGCTGCCTCATTCAGATGTTATTCAAATTCCAGTTTAAATACTAGTCATGACAGAGGATAGCATTTTACCGAACTGATTGACCTTAAGTCTCTTCCTGGATGTCTTTGCAGACCATCATTGCCACTGTCCCCCAGCTTTCCTCAGTATCCCCCTGGGAAGCTCATGCTTTAATTTCTCCCCTGGGGGTGCTGGTTGTGCTGACTCCTCTGTAGAAGCATGTGCTGATGCCTTTGGAAGGCAGTGGGCATCTGCTTATTTAATCAAATGATTATCAAAGCAAACCCTCGTCTCTGGCAATTGCGCTGCTTCCTATAGCCAGTGGGGAAACATTAACTTCTGATCTGGCAGTTTTTGGGTACCATCTGCCCAGACAGGCTGTCAGAAAGCACAGCTCAGTAAGCGAGCTGGTATTGTTAGAGGATATAGCATGGATGAATACAAGCAGAGCACAGTGGTTGCTTATCCACCCTCAGTTATTGCTCTAAAGCAGCCTTTCAGGAGGCTTTCAGCTGACATAGAAAAAAATCTTAGAAACCAAAGCAGATACATCAGGGTGCCTCTCCACACTTTCTCCCATCACCTCCACCATTTTTATGAAGACACTGCTTCTGGAAGGAAGTGACCAGGTGAATCCTAGACTCTGCTGGGGATGGCTAGATGAAGTCTCAGGTAGTGCCGCAGGCAGATACATAAGCTGACAGCTAATGCTTGACTGACCAGACCTGAACTGATGCTCTAAAAGTGAAAGCTGCCATGACAATTCACCAGTTTCCTCTGTCTGAAACAGAATCCATTGAGACCATTTGGGTTTTGAAGTGCTGAGAAAATTAAACTTTATGTGCCTGTAGAGTGAGATGGGGGTATGTGGAGGGGAAGATCAACGGGTTTGATTATTTCTCTGCTTTTAGCTCCACAATTCTGTTATGCATTATTCATGGCATCAGTGCCTGGCACTGCTGACATTTGTCATTGGTGGTTTCATTATATGCAAATGTGCAAGTCCCTTTTGTAGACACTACATTAGACTTTTTTCATTATGTGAAAGAGTGAATGTGTAATTAATAGTGTACCAGTGAAACCAGCGCTTACTTGGCCTATCATAACAGGAATCTGTTCTTCTCTAATAGCATTTTCAGTTCATCACACACACACCGTATTTCCTTTGGGTATGAGTAATAACCTTGCCTTTCCCGAGTCAGATTCAAATGGCTTTTTTTTTAACTTATTGCTGTAAAAGGAGTCTGAACACTGTTGTATATGGTAATTTAAGCTACCTCTGTTCAGATGTTGCTGGCCTCTGCTGGTACATAAACCTCTGCAACATCGGGCTTTCATTAGCCATAAGTATGAGAATTAAGCTCTGAACATGGTTATCCTGATATCTCTGGAATATATCCATCGAGATCCACAGCCTGACTGCAGATGTTGGGTAGTACCTGGGGTGATGGAGAGAGCATGCCTTGGGAAATGAATCAAGGCAACTGGTACCCTGTGAATAAGGCCCCTAGATTTATGTGTAAATAAGAGAAGATTTTGGCTCCAGAGTACCAAACGATACTCGGGGGACAGTGCTTTCATTGCATTTATTTTGAGAAAAATCTGCTGTTGGAGCAGGAGCAATTTAACTCTTATTATGCTCATTTCTATATGGCTCACTGGAGTATTCCTTGCTGGAATATTATTCAGAGGCTTATTGTCCCTGTATAAATTTATTTAGTTTATTTTTTAGTTAAAACCTCACGTACTAAAGAAATCATTATAACAAGTACTTTCAGTATTTCGGAGTTCACCCAACCTTTCAAATAAACAAATTATTGTCCTTTTCCCTGCCCCCTTTTCTTTAGGTCAGTGTTCACCCTTCCAGTGCAGTGCTTGGATAAACAGGTTCTGTGTGCAGCTCTTTGCAGGAGCAGTGGGGAAATAGAGAAAACATGATTTATACAAACTGTTATTACTTCAGCATGGAGGGAAAAACACCACAGTGCCATGCCTGAGAACCTTTCTGGAGACGCTGCAGGTGGTTTTGGGGACTGAGTGGAGAGATGGAGGCTAAGCCAGCCCGTGAGGCAACAGACATGCTTTGCAGAAGCCTTTCCTCCCCTCATCCTGTTGTTTCTGTAAGCTTAGCAATAAAGGAAGTAAGAACAGGGAAATTTAAATGTATGCTTGTTAAAACATCCAATGTACATTGTCTTGTAGCCTGCCATGGCTTTACCAGAGGGCAAAGTTTCCCCGGCATATTTGCAACAGTTGTTCAAAACCTTTCTCCCTTCCCCTCTCTCAGTTGGAATTTTAATTTTGGCCAAAAAGGGATTTTTCACTAAAAATGAAAATGCTTCGTTCAAAGGGCTTCACAGCAAAAAATGTTTTTGTTCATTAAATTAAAATCAAACCATTTTGCTTCAAAAACCTCTTCCTCGCCTTGTTTAAAATCTCCATGGAAAATAATTTGGGGTTTTTTTGTTGCCTTTGTGGTGTTGTTTTTTTCTATCAGCTAAACTACTAAAATGTACTAGGCTCTTAGGAATATTCTATTGTTGTTAAAATATCTTAGCAAATGAAGCCCTCCCTAATCTGTGATTTCATCTCATTACCTGCGCACACACTGTAACCTCAGCAGTACTCAAAAGCCATTCAGTGTACTGAAACCAGACTGAACGTTGCTGTAACTCCTGCAACTCAGCGGGTGAATTTGCCCGCTGAAATCTCAAAGGCAGTTTAGCAAACCTCATTTGCAGATTTGCAGGAGGGATCAAGTGAGAAACTGTTGCTGTTCTATGTAATCTCATGCAGTTTTCCAGATGAGAAGGGACTGTTGATGCTCCTGTTCTGCAGCAGGAATTTCAGTGTTTTGTGGTGATCAGGCATGTGAAGGTCATGGACACCCTACTTCAGCTGTGAGTTTTTTTATCTCCAGGAATAATTATTATTTCTACTTACACCCATGTCTTGAAAGAGTGCCATTATGTAGTAAGTTGTAGTGTTTATTTATGGGTTTGGGACCTCGAACAAAAATAGGGTTTTCTTAATCCTGTTTGTCAGAGGCAAAGACTAAGTGTAGATGATCTACTAAAAGAAAAATAGAGAGAGTGTCTGGATTTGATCCTAGCCTGACAGCAGTGCTAAACTAAAGATGAAGCTATTCACTCTTAAAGCTGAGCCAGTGATTCTCCTGGAAACTATTAGGGCCAATGATAAATTCTGTAGAAATCTTTAACGTATGAAAATATAGCACACACAACATCCAGAGAGATATAAATGAAGCCAAGCAGAATTCCTAGACATTTCTGGCACTGTTGCACAGAGAAGTCTTTGTGGTGTTGTGAATAAAAAGTATTTAACCTCTGGCAAAAGTAGTTTGCAAGTACCGTACGTTTCAGAGTAGACGATGGCTTTACAACGTGGCAAAGGGAGAGACTGCGACATTCCACCCACTGTAACCACAGATATTTTCCAGGGCTTGGGTAGTGCAACTGAGACTCCCAAAGCGTCTTTTGGATTGTAGCCTGATGCCATTGCTGAGAACAAGCTCCTGCCAGATGTAGTGCCTGGGTTTACTAGAATGAGTTCAGCTAGAATGAGTGCAGCTATGTTAGTTGTGTCTATTATGGGAAAGAGAGGGCAGTGATTAGACTGCATGAGTTTGGAGATAGCTGGACTAAAGATCATAGGTCAGATCACTGTCATGAGTAGTAGAAGTCTGGGACTGCCATTGTGTATATGCAAAATAATATGCATGTTTTATAAGATAAACTCCAAGAAAAATCCAGCATAAGCACTGATTTTCTTTTGCCTAGTGTGAAAAGGAGCTCTGTACTAGTGTTCCGTCCCTTTAATACAGCACATCAGAAGGCAGACACGAGCTAGCCAATTTATTCCAAGGAGAAAAATGAGAGATGGAAAGGAGGCAAGAGTTTTGTAAAAGTTTTTCAGTGCAGAAATTTAAAAACCAGCACTGTTTACATGTCTCAGCTATTGTGGGCTGCTCAGGCTGAAGTGAAGGAAGCTTCATAAAATCAGTTCTAGTACAAAGTGGATTTTGCCATGTCTGACTATAGTGGAAATGGATCTCCAAAAATTCATAGTGTCTGTCTCAGGATTCAAATCTGTGCTTGACATGTAGGAAGAGCCTGAATGGTTAATGAGGTTTCAAAGGTGACAAG
>JAVHNF010062605.1:14006-28841 GCA_034783455.1 Micropsitta finschii
GGTTTAGTGTGAGGTGTCCCTGCCCTTGGCAGGGGGGTCAGAACTAAATGATCTTAAGGTCCTTTCCAACCCTAACTGTTCTATGATTTTATGATTATGATATATGGCTTCAGTACATGACCTGAGCCAGGGTGTGCTTGATTAACAAGACTGAACTAGTCGCAAGACCAAAGAAGCTAAGATGAATATATTTGTCTTATTATGAAATGTAGCAGTTTTGTCTTTTATTTTTTTTTTCCGTGTTTGCCTTTGGAAGGGTAGATGGCAAAAGAAGTTCAGATAGTACTTGAAAATGAGGCAGAGATTAAGATGCCTACCTCCCTTGGGTGTTTCTCTTTGCTCAGCAGTACCACAAAAAGCATAGTTCAGAGACGTTTTCTCCAGCTAAAGTGTAAAATATGTGTATGCTACCCTTGGATTGCAATGATCAAAGAAGGTGTTATCAACTCAAATGGATATAAAACAGAGTCAGATTTCTATTTCCAGCTCTACCAATGACTGTGTGATATTGTCTCTTTACCTTTGTGTTCTTTAACCATCTAAACCCAATATGGTTTGCAAATTGGTTTTATCTATTTACAAGGGAAGATGATGTAATATTTATGGGAAACCTTTGCATCCAGTTTATATAGCCCATCACTAGGTTGTGCAATATAATATTTTATCTTCACACAGATATATTTTAATAATTACCTTTGTTTCCTTTAGATGAAGAATGACAGAAACTGGTCTATTGTCTCAATATTAATGCTAAAAATAATATAGGCTATAAAATAGAATATGACAGGATTGCAGGAATATACTTCAGTGATGGCAAAATTTGTGGTATCTTTGACATAAATGGTATTAAAGAAAAACCGATGTGAAGCCACTCATTGCTTGTCACATTGTAGAGAAAATGGTTAATTATACAGGCATATATATTTATTCAGTCAGTGTTTTTAGAATCTTCCATTATATTAATAGTAGCTGTATGGATTTTGATTGTATTACCTGGGAAAGAGACTTTGCCTTCAAGCCTGGCAAACAAACTGGCCTGCTGCACTCATGCACCTCAGTTTCATCTGTAAGGTATCAGGCACCAGAATCTGAGAAGCAGGAAGCACTGACTCATTTTACCACTTTCCCATGTTTGGACATTGCTACCTCTAACCAGAGACCAAGTGAGTACCACTCTGCTAGGAGACACCAGCATCCTTAACCTGAGCTCTTGGGGTCACTGAAATTCACTGAGCAAGTTGAAGAGAGGAGAAACAAACCCCCAAACCACTCAAAAAGGCAGCACCAATATCTGTTGTTAGGTAGCAATTTGTAATGTTAAGAGAAGCACCTGTTACCTTGCAATATCATGGGACCCTACTGTCAGTAAAGAAGCAGCATCTAATAGTATGACTTCCCAGCTGTGAGTGCTCATCTTTTGCTCTGGGAGAAGGCAGGTAACAGCATAGCATCCATGTGAATTGGGTGCTTGTTGCTTCCCAAGACTTCAGGAAGAGAAAAGGTGTGTACTTGTATTTGGATTTCTGTCTCAGCTGGAAGGTTATGCAGTTAATTGCTACTTAGTGTGTGAAAGCTCAGCTGTTCAAGGGCTCCTCCCTGCCTCTGTTATTGGGGTGCAGGCACCAGTCTCAGCTTGCAGGCAGCCATGTAAACTTGTAATTCCCAAGGATGGGAACAGATCTCAGCAGCTCATCCTGCAACACAGTTTTGAGAAGCCACCCCCGCCCCCAACGTTGTGTGTACTGTACAGCTTGTCTGTGTGACTGAAAGGACTAGACTGTGTGGCTCCACAACTGGGGCTTGGGGTTCGACAATGTCAGTGGCAAGTGAGGGCTTTGACAGGGATTTAACAGCATTGTCAGTGTGAAATGTGATAGTGCTCTGAAAGTCTTATGCCTCCTTGTTTTTATCTAGTGGTGGATTTGTTTGGTTTTCTATTTTAACAGTTAGGTTTATTTGTTTGTGGCCACAGGAGAGTCTGGGGAGTTCAGCCATGTTTTCAGGGGGGATTTTTAAGTAGCTCATAATACATATTTCTGTAGCAAGTTAATGGTGGCCAGCAAAACACCTTGATTTTATTGAAAGCTGAAGCAGGCACATAGGAAATGTTAAAAAAAAAAAAAAAGGAAGAAAATTCAGAACACTTCCTTTGAAGTTCTGTGTAGAATTGAGCTTTGTAGCATTCACGTCATATTCCCTAGTAATACGCAGGGAAAACAGTACTGACAGTGTTGAAAGTGCCCACAGTTATTCTGTAAATGCTAATTAGTTTTTAACTTCTTGGGATTTATTTCTGGGTTTTTTGTTTGTTTGTTTTTGTTTGTTTGGTTTGGTTTGGGTTTTTTGTTTGTTTGGTTTTTTTTGTTTGTTTTTTTAATTTTAATTTTTTTTTTCTCAGACACATTTCTGTGCCCCCGAATCTGTGTCCATATTTAGAAGAATGAAATGTTTTTGTTCAGTGCTACTTACATCCCTAATAAATGTATTCTGATAGATTATAGAGGCTTCGTCTTAGGACAGTTAGTCATTCAGGGCCTTGTAGCTCATACTTTGAATAATTTGCAGCTTGACAAACAGCAAAGGCTCATGGAGAGAGAATTAAAAACTGTCATCACTGGCTCACAGATAAAGAAATAAAACATTAAGGAGTTCAATAGTTTTTTCCAGGACTAAGACAGACTTCTAAAATGTGTCAGAGACAGAAGTTTATAAACCAGATCTTGCTGGTCTCACTCGTACCTTCCTCCCATCCCAGTGAGATCTGGTTTTAATCCCGTTCTCTGCACCAGAATTCCAGTGGGAATGAGATCTTTCTGGGAGTCAGAGTTAAAGATGTATTCCAGCAGCATGCTGTGCTAAGTTGTGGTCAGCCAATCGAATATCAAAGGGATTAAGTCTGTGAATCATTTAACGGGAAATTTCTCCTGCCTCAGTAACATTGATGTTTTAAGGTGTGAAATTCAAGAACGGCTTAGTTCTCCTTTGGTCAGACAACCACTCTGTAGCCTGTGTTATCAAGAGGCAGTTGAGAAGATCCCCTTGGGTCATGTGGCTGGTGTACATTTTTGTATTACCATAGTAGGCTAGTTTTAACCTGCAGGATGTAATCCTATTTACCTCATATGTGGTCTGTGCCTGAGGAGCATGTGCTCTGCTTATATATATATTATTTTCATTGCCAGAGTACTGGGCAGCCTAGATCATAGATCAGAACACTGTTGTGCTGAGTGCTACATGAACATACAGCAAAACAATGCCTTCCTCTTCATCCAATGGTCTTATAACAAAACTCAGCAGATAGGATTTACACAAAAGGGGATGCGGGACAGAATTTGTCAGCATAATAGACTATGACCTTAGGATACTTGCAGCCTGCTCTCCACATTTTTGTTTATATTGCTGAAAATTTTGAAAGAGGACTTTCAAAGACATTCGAGTTACTTATGTCTAGGGGAAGCACCTCCCAGACAGCAGGAACACGCAGAGTAGTAGATGGCAGAAAATGAAACAAATAGGCAATGAGAACAAGTATCATGGGCTGATGGGAAATAAAAGCTAATCTTTCATTACTGAATAGGAGATGTCAGGTAGGAAGGGGATAGTCCACGAAAAGAGTTTTGAGACAAATAACAGCTTATATTTAATTGAAATAAGGAAACACGGGTTGTTGTTGTGAAGGTGTAGTTCAGCATCCTTGGTTACAAGTTGAACAAGAATGCATTCATCAGATTTTTAGAAGAACAGCGAAACAAAGCTTGGAGAAGGTTTCTTTTTGCCCTTTTTTTTTTTTGTTTGGTTTTTTTTTTTTTTGGGGGGGAGGGCGTAGACATAAGAAATAACATAAATTTACAGTTGAGGAAAAATCTAAAGCAAGGCTGGAAGTAGTGAGTGTGGTCAGCTTATGGGCATGAGTTTCAGGAAAGATGGAAGATGATAATCTTGTTCAGTGTCACTAAGAGAGAAAGAGACAGGAGAAATTTCAAATGGACTTATGAAATGCTTTTTAATAGACAGGTTATGCTTGAGAATCACAGGGTCAGAATGAAAGACCCAGTATGGGCAAAAGAATCCAGATATACAAATGAATAAGGTTTATATATTACCAGCAGAAAATTTGCTGGTTCGATGCAGTTTTGTGAATGAAACTGCCACAAAACCTAGAGGGAAAAATGTTTAAATAAAGGTTCCATATTGGGCTGAAGTAGTGAGCTGTCTCAAATTGTGAGACAGTGTCAAATAACGAAATGATGTCTGAGACTGTTCAGCTCTGTTTTCCCATCACAGTAACATCAATTCCCATTATGGGTTTCTCAGCATAGCAATGAGGCAAATGGGCCAATATCTATGATATTTTTTACAATACAGGAACTTCAGCACCAGCATTTATTTTAATTCACAAAATAACAATTGAAGTATTTGCAGGCCTTGAAGCTGCCGGTATTTTCTCCAGACACACGGACCTCAATGATCCAGTAACCCATGAATGAGAAGCACTGTTTATTTTTTTTTTTAGCTAGGGTGATAACTTTCAGCCATTGGTCATTCTGAATGTACAGTGTTTCAAGACCATAACCCCCCTGAGGTATCCAAGGTGATATAAAAGCAAATGTTGGAAATCCTCCAGTTCTTATGAAATGGAACAGCTTTCTTTCATCAGCTCTGTTTATTACACAGCTCAGGAGCGAGCCTGGATTTCTTATCATTCCTCGATTAAAACAAAAATCAGTGTTAAAAATATTCTTAGTCAAGCATAACATACATAACCTTGTAAAACTGATCTGCCAGTTCTTAAATAGCCCCCATTTCTCCTGCCTTTGTCATGATGCTGTTAAATAAGTGTTTCCTTTTTTCTCTTCATGTTAGTTATTTTCTAACACTCTTTATAGTGTTTCTGTAGGTTAGCTGGAATAGCAGATCCTTACTGCACATACTGTAAGTCTTGAACCTGGTTATAGAGACATATAAAAGTGAACCCTGTTAGGAACTCCACTGCTCGTGCTGTGGTTTAAACACTGAAATTGGGTTCCCAGTGGATTTTCATTTTCACAAGTACTTAATGCAGCTTTAGGTGTCCCTAGGGCAATCTGAACTGGCCACTGAATATCCTTTTTAAGGGGAGTGAACAGTGGCTTAGTTCCACCTCTCTTGAAATACAGGATTCATGTTTTCTTCTCTTAAAATTTAGTGTTCCTGGAGGCAGTCAGTAGCATTAGAGAATGAGACTGTATTTATCTATCCCAAGGCTAGGTACAATGTAGGTAAGGGCAATCCAAGCTTCCCCATGGTGCTTTGTCAAAGCTTTTTAACCCTAAGCTGAAAGGATAACCACTCTAGAGTATGATTACAATTGAGACTCTAGGCCTATTAAAAAGTTGGACCTTTAAGATTGGCAAAAGCTTTTGATAACAGAAAATTCTGTGTTACTTTTTATGATGCGCATCTCTGTACTGGGGGCTATACTGAGAAAATCAAGCAGATTTCACCTTGAACTGATTCTCAGACTGGAACTCAGATCTCCAGAGATTTTCTTTTCTGGAAAAACAGTGATTTTATTTTTCTGAGAAAATGAGATAAAACATGCTTTCTAGAAAAAAAAACAACAACAAAACATAAAGGAACAAGCAAACACAAAACCCAGTCATAGCAAACAGACCATTCCTAAAAGAATTTGAATCAGACACTAAGTCAGATAAGAATAACAAGGAAAATATGAAAGTACACAGATTAAAATAAAAACAATTGCTCTTACAAATTAGTTTTTTTTTTTTAAAAAAAAGCTTTAGTGATGTTTTAAAGATTGTGATGAATACATTAATGCGTCAAATGACTTGGAGGTACTAAACACCTTCATTCTATTAAGTGTCCTCAACTCCTATTGACCTTGAAAGGAGTTGAAGGCATTCAGTACTTAGTCTAGTCTATCTGAATATAAAAAAGGAGGCAAACAACAGGAGCAAAAAAAATATTAACTTCATGATATTCAAGTACCTGTTCATAAAATCAATTATATTCTTTTTATGAAAACCACAAAAATCTGCATATCTATAGAGTACTATGTTTCATTAAATATTCAAATGGTATTTCAATATTTTAACAAAATCCATAGGCTAATTTCATTATTGTCACAGGCAGAATATTATATTACCTGAAAAGTGCTCAATAAGATTGATTTATGTTGCTCTGTAAAATATAGTCTCCACTGACCACTTGCCAAGTTGGGTTACAAGAGACTTTCAAACCACAAACTGTGCTGTGGTCTTTTGCAATGCATTGCCTGGAATTCTCAGACTGTGCTTTGAAACCCTGCAAAATATCAGTGACCACCTTACATCTAACCACTAACTAGGTAGAGACTCTTTTCTGAAGATCTTTTGAAGTACCTATTAGTATAAATCAAAGCTTTAGCATGTTCTTATCTTTTTTCCTCACTCTAGAATATTCATAAACGATTTGTACACTTCTGCAACATACTTAAAGAAAAACAATAAACCTTTAAATGCTATAATTTAATATCTTCCGCATTTTTTATGAACTCCATCAATCCCATTCATAATTAATGAAATGCAGGATGATTCCTGGATGAAATAAGTTTTCATCCTCATTGCTAATCAATATTTCTGACCATGTCTGTTTCATTATTGACAACATCTAGCCACATTTACTCTTATAATTAAGTTACAGTTCAACTCCTAACTTTCCTGTGTGTTTGAAATGGCCATATGGTGTTCTTAATTTCAGTTGCTGTTTCATCTCTCTCAGTAGGTGCCTATTTTATTGTTAAAGGTCATACTCATTTGTCTGCTCCAACAAAGGCAGCCCTTAAAGTTGGCTGTGGTTTTGACAGACAGTGGTCCCTATAAGTGATGGCCTTAAGGACAGACCTGGCACTGGGACACAGTCACCACAGCAAGGGAAATAACAGATAACAAATCATGCCACTATTTTTCCTCCTGGCATGATTGACGACATCACAGCAGGTGTAACTTTTCAGTGTCTCCAGATTAAAAACCCCTCAAACAAATGAGTTCTTAAAATAGTGTTTGGAGGCGTCAAAAGGTTGCTGCTGAACTCAGATGCATTTTTTAAAACTGTTTCTATATTCTTTTAAAAGTGAAGTGCATAATTTAAGAGTGCTGAGCTCAATTTTCTAATGTTCAGTCATCTTTCCCCACTGATAGCACAAAGCTCCCTTAAAAATGGCAAAGGTATTGTACTAGATGGGTAAATATTTATCTTATAAATACACCCAGAGGAATCAGCATTTCCAGTGAGTAAGAAGACACTCGTCAATATGTAATACTAATCCTTCTGTATTACAGACAGCAGAAAAGCACTTTGGGTGTGGTCTTTCATTAAATCCCCTCAGGGAAAAAGAAGCAGCAAAAAAAGAAAAAGAAGCTGGGGCTGTGAGAGTAGTGACATTTATCCGTGGTCTATTAACACGCAAAAAGAAAAGCAAAATTAAAAATTTTCCCCTTCACATTCAACATTTGAACCTTGCCTTTTTTCCCAATGCTAATTCTCTTAAATGCGAAAGCTATTTTTGACTCACATAGAAACTTCATAATCGCACGATGTCTAGAGCTGTTTCCTAATTCTGTTGATAAATCTTTCATCTGTTCTGGTAAACAGGCTTGAAGTTTTTTTTCCCCTAAAGTGTGCTATACTGGTCTTTAAAATCTGGACTTCAATTTCTTTACAGGTTCCCATTCACAGACACAGTAACTGTTAATATGAGAAATTACATTATTTTGTCTGCAACTTCTAGACAACAGCATATTGTACATACCTATCATGCCTTTTAAGTATGAGGTAGCCCTATCTTTGCAGAGCATATGAGTGAACAAAATAGAGCAGGTCCTTATTAAAAAAAACAGATGAAAGTGCTACAGCATTTAATGGCACAAAGTGCTATGCTTACAGAAGTGAAAATACATCATTTTCTGCTGATTCAAGCCTTAATCTGTTCAGTTTCAACCCAAAACATCAGTTTTTGATATATCTAGATTAATTGTAAAACCAAATGTGCATGCATGCATGCACTTATAGTAACCTAAAACACATGACAATTGTATGTATAGTCAGTCAATGTCCTCTTCTGCTAGTTGCTAACTCCATGAAGACCCTGCATAGAGCATACTCTACAAGGAGCACTGTCTTGACCCTGATGGGTAAAAGCACATATACTAAGTCACCGGCAACATGCACTTCTTACCATGACTCTATATCTGTGTTCTGAGTTCGTCAGCATTAACATCTAGCTCTCATAGGCGTGTGTGTAATGATTTGGTGTAGGATGTGGTGTGCCGTAAGGCCTCTAGCAGTGTTGCTTGACCCTTTCAAGGCCCCAGAGCATAAGAAGGTCATTAATCATAGATAACAGTGGAGTAGGTGCACATCACTTCCAAATTCCCACTTAAACTCCCTGCTCCTTCCATTCCAGCCTTTTTCCTGACTACAAACACTTCCATATTTTAACCCTCCACCCCTTTTCTTGTCTTGTCATACCTCTTTACAATGTCTGCACTCTCTCCATAGTTTCTGACTCGGGTGAAAAGTGCTTCCCAACACTACTGGCAGTTTAGGTTTGACAGACTAAGAGCCCCTGGTGGCAAACTACAAGTGCTTACCAGGAAGGAAAGCTGTCTGAGCAGCAGCACACTTGGCTCTGGAGACAGAATAGCTTCCAGTTGAGGTACCAGCTTTACTGCAAAGCCTTCTTTTGATGACAAAAGTCTACAGAGTTCATTTCTAAGAAATACTGGGATGTTGGATTGTTCCTGGTCAAACAACATGGTGATGTGGATAGTGAGGAAAGACAGATATTCCAGAATGAGTGTCAGAAGGGAATGGCATCTGCAAACCCATTCCACCTGGGAGAATAAGAGATAGAATAATTTCTCCTCTTTCCTCCACAACTGCTTTTCCACCCAAAGTCTTCTGTAATCTTCAGTCTCTGTTGCGGAACTATGCAACAGAAATGTGCATTAAACATGCTTGTGTGGACATCTATGCACTTGTGTAACAGATACCATCTTGGATAACTTGCTGTAGATTACACCAGGCACCTCCAGAGCTAACAGCATGAACTACTACAGCTTGAGAAAACAAACCAGTCCCCTGTAGCTGTGGCTATAACAGACACATATTTCCTGTGGATCCAGCACAGAGGGGGACCTGTAACACATACTCGTCACTAGTTTATACATGCACATTCATGCATGAGATTTTTGTACTTATTGGAACTGGATTCTTTACTTAGCAGAATACAAGAGAAGACAAATCGAAAACTTAAATAAAATAACATTTTAAAAAAGATAAAGCTACTAACATTACTGAGGTTTCTAAAGACAGAGTAAGAAGTCAGGTTGTAAGAATCAGCCTGTAATAACAGAAAACTGTAGTCGAATTTTGAAGCAGAATTTTCCAATAAGAGGTGAAATTTTTGAAAGGGGTTGGGCATAGATACATGTCAGGAATCCTCAGGAGAGGATGTACAGTTACGAAAAACCTAAATGACAAGAAACAAAACAGAAAACATGGCTTATATGTGATTTCCATATGAATGGATGCCTGAATTTGTTGACAGCCTTAATTTATGAAGAGACAGCAGACAAGGCAGGACGAACCCACCGTGCAGGGACCCAGCGAGTTCCTTTTATCTGTGGAAACACAAGCATACCCTTGTCCCCAGGTTATTAAAGGGAACGGGCCTTCCCATTCATGAGTTTCAAGATTACATACCTTAACATGAGCTTTCCTCTGTTCAAAATTCTTAGAACCCCCGAAATAGCACTCTATAGGAGGTCCATCCTCCTTCCAGAGATTTAAAAAATTCAAAACATAACAAACTTTCATTATACGTTCTTGTGGAGCTAACCCTGAACTCCCTCTTTTTTGTTTCATATATCTACTATCAATGCCTGCTTTATAACACTACCATCATATTAGAATCTTTCTAGCTTTTTCCTTAGCATTTTCTAGCAGCTGCTGCAAATTTGCATGCTCTAGCATCTCTTTTACAAGTGACAAATCCATACAATACAAGGTGTAGTTTATTAGCAACTGGCTAATAAATACACAAAATCACAGCCTCTAATAATAGCTACTTTACAAGCACACATATTCAAGTTGTTTCTTTTCAGTTGCCCCCAAGTGATGTTTTGCAATCATTCATTTTTCTCTTCCTCTGTCTCATTTTGCTCAGGGTACTCATGGTCACCTCTTGTAGCTGAGGCATTGGGTTCTTCCACTCATCTGTCCAGCTCATGGCAAGGCTTGACAAACTTTGCAGGCAGCCACCATGGACCTGTAGGTAAGAGGACACAAATATACCCCCTCCCGCAGGTTATCAGCTCTTGAGAAGAAGACAGGTTGAAGGGTTTCCTTAAAGCAGAGGCATTCTGATGCAAAAGGAATGTGAAGCAGCTGCAGAAGTAAACTGCAAAGTGTTAACAATCAAGGAGTTTGCTGTGTCATTACCCGCAGTTAAAGGGCCAGGCAGGTTGGAAACGCATGAGCTGCGCTGGCTCCTTCCTTTTTCATATCTGCCTCTTCTCGGTTTTTTCTTCTTCTGCCACCCTGATGCTGCCTGGGTGGTGGCTGATAAAGCCTGTAGTTGTGCTGCCCCTCTCACTTTCTCAGCATTTCTTGTTTCAACGGATCTGTTCCTCCAAGGCCTAGATTCACCCCCAGCTTACTTTAAACACCCTAAGCAAGGCTCCTCCCATGCACCCAGCATGTTGCAGGTGCTCTTTAGCCTTTGTTTGGGGTGTTTCTACAAACTACCCCAATACTGCAATAGACTGAAAGGGTTGGTGGTGGTTTTTTGTTGTTTTTTTTTCTCTTCACTCCGCAGCTCCGATGTCCATCCTGGCCGTTCCACCAGTGGAGCACTGGGAGCCAAATCGAAGGGCAGCTTCTTTTGACCATGGTTATCAAACAACTAAACTGCCTTTTTACGCCCCCCGTTAAAAACTTTTATGCGAACCCAGAGACGAAAAATACACAGAACACCATCTGCCCTTAATACATACACACACACACAAGGGATCCCACAAGCACACTTCACTCAATTACAATATTTGAAACACAAAATCCAGACATATGAGTATCAAAGAGAGACTGTATCAAATGAGTTGTATGTGGGGCTCCAAATCCATTGTCCGTCACCATTCACCTGATATCTTTGGTAAGAGCACAGGAGAGACCTTCCCACTGAGGGTCTTGATCCAGCAGGTACGCCACAAGGAAAGGACACAATCTATCTGCCCATTTGTCATAAGGATCTGGGGGATATAAATCAGGCTCCTTTTCCGGATCCACAGGTCCCGGGTCTTAAGGACCATCCAGGTCAGCATCAGAATCATCAGGCGGCAGAACAACAGGAGCAACAACAGCAGACTGACGATCTGATCTCACAGCAGAGTCCGACAAAGAGAGTGCTGGGAAGGGATCCTGGCACCAGCAAGAGTACTGAGGGGAGGGTCCTAGTGCTGTTAGGGTAACATGATCTCTCTCTGCTCAGACTCCTGTGCTCCTTGCTGCATGCTACCCAGGCTCCTGTCTGGAGCTTAGACATGGGGCTTGGCTTCTCCATAGCAAGGTGATGACAGCGCAGGGGAGAGTTACCAGTTGTCAGTAATCTCACCTAGCAATGATGGTGTCAGGGAATTCTCCAGTTTTAATATCCCACCCCAGGGTTTCCATTTGCAGTGGGAAACATGAAGCAGAAGCAGAGGTCCGTCTGTTTTGGGGTACACCTACAGTTGGTCAAATTATCAGGAAATCATTGCCTCATGAGATGCCTGCCATGCTCTGAGTCTCTGTTTGACTCAGAATACCGCAGTGCACATGCAACAAATCCAGACTTGCTACTGTCTTGCACAGGAAGTTCCACCTCGCTGGCCAAAATTTGCTATTTTCCTCATGAACAATATTACCAGTGGGAAACAAAATAAGACGCATTTGAAGAAGCTTAAAACCATGGTCACCCTGAATTTGTGAGGTCCTTTTATGCAGCTGGCAGTAGCAGGCTACATGCATAGACAGGCTACTTTTTAATCAGCAGGAATTTGGTATTACTGTGTCTGTATGCTAGTATGGCCTATGTTTGGGCCTCAGTCACCTAACACACAACATCACTTCTCAAAATCTCTGTCTGTCCTCACTCAATTCTGTACAAAGTCCCATCTTTCAGATCCCAAAGTGAAAGCAACTTGAGACAATCTGTGTAATAGGCAGCTTCATTTATTCAAGCACTTCTTTACTGTCTCCTTTCCTGCCCTTTTCAAGAGTTAAAGATTGTATCTGCCAGGCAAACACTGAGTTGGGATGGTAGTGTTTCACTGGTATTTCATTGGTATGAAGAATGCTGAATTCTTCAGCAAGTTGTGAAACCCAAAGTCCTTGCCAACTTTCCTTTAAGCTTTTTAGATCCAGTGTTTGTGTTTGCTTTCTGCTTCAAGTGAGGAGAGATGTGGCAGGCCAGCTAGGGTCTCGGTCCCTTTGAAAGTCCTGTGTCAAGGAAGGATATCAGGCAAACACAGGAAAATGATGGGAATGACTTCCTGATATCCAGATCCCTGATCTGCATGTGTATTTCCAAGCTGTAATATATAACCATAATATAAATACAATTTTAAAAATCAAGACAGTCAGAGAGATTTAAACCCTCCTTTTCATGATATTGGGAGATTAGGTAAAAAAATCCTATGATTTTTACGTGAGACATACTTTAGGTTTGTTTTTCTTGCCTTCCAGGTTCTGAACCAGAGTTTATTTTTTGAACTAGTATAAACTGTTTCTTTTGTGAAGGTTTTATCCTCAGAGATCCTCAAAATCTATTGCAGATTTGAAGAGCCTATTTAACCTTTTCTGACATTTAAAAGAAAACAGAAAGCAAGCTCTGCCAGCTGAAAAGTGAGTTAAAGGAACCAGTCCAGTTTGCGTCCAACTGGATGAAGAAAGGATAGTCAAATTCCTTCCATTTTACACATAGTTAGTCATGAAATTGTACAAGAGAAATAAAGAAAGACAATAAAATAACTGTATTGTAACAGCTGAAGCAAACCTTGGGTAACTGTCAGCAGTGAAATGTCCAGAGAGCATTTGTACCATTCCTTTTCATTAAGCTGAAGGGTGGGATTGCAGACTGTAAAAGATTATAACAGAGCTCTTCAGAAATTTACAGCTCACAGTGCGGCAAAGCACAAGGGAAGTCTCCTTTTCTTGTGTATGCAACAGGGAGCCTGGGTTTTGTCTCTCTGATGATGATGATGTGTAGGAGAAGAAGGTTGCCAGAAGCACCAATGAATACTGAAGTGTGCTCCATGAACCTTTTTTTTTTTCTTCCCTGTAGCCTACAAAATGCATTTGCACAGTCGGTTTTATTTAGTTCCCAAACTCTTGACATTGTGGGCTGGATCAGGACAGGAACGCCTCAGGGGTGGTGTTTAGGATGATATCTGATGCTTTGAGTGTATAATGCATAACAGGAACAAGTGCAATGAATGCCACAGGAGAAGGGACATTTCTCTTGTTTCAGACAATTTACCCAGCAGGAACTACTCTGTTTTGTACCCATTAAGGTTCTGGCCCCAAGGCCATCACTGAGCTGCTTCCTGTTGGAAGCTTAAATTCTGGCTAAAGTAGGAATATGTGCCTATTGGAGATGCAGCCTTTTGTTCTGTGCCCTGGGTTCAGCAGTAGCAGTCATTTTTCTCCTTCTTAGTAGTTGGTGCAGTGCTGTGCTTTTGACTTTCAGCCTGGGAGCAGAGCTGATAACACCAACGCTTTTAGTTGCTGCTCAGTTATGTTTAGTCTGACCAAGAACTTTCTGAGTCTCATGCTCTGCCAGGGAGGAGGGGAAGCCGGGAGGAAGCAGAGACAAGACACCTGACCCAAACTAGCCAAAGAGGTATTCCATACCACAGCATGTCATGCCCGAGGATGTAAGTAGGAGTTACCTGGAAGGGCACTCTTTCCAATATTTTAGTCAGGATTTGGTGGTTGAGAAGGTCGAAAGTGGGGGAGAGGTCAAGGAGTACTAGAAGGCCTGCTTTCCCTTTTTCTAAGATATGGCACATTTGTATTTGTAGGACAAGTAGTGCTGTCTCTGTGCTATACCCTCTCCTAAAGCCGGATTGCTGTTTGTGTAGTAGGTTATGTTTCTGGAGGTGTTCTTGGAATTGTTTCGTTGCTAGTTTGTCAATCATTTTCAGGAGGAACATCACATTGGAGATCGGTCTGAGGTTAGCTGGATCCTTAAGGTCGGCATTCGCTTTTTTGGGGAGGGGGTTACCCATACTTCTTTTATTGTTGTGAAGACGTAGTTGTGTATGAAGGAGGTGTTGATGGTTCTTGTGAAAAAAGGGTCGACATTGTCTGCGTGTTTTATCACAATCTTCGATGGCGAGATATCTCCTCTGTCTGAGGTGAGCCTAGAGTGGGCTGTAGTGTTTCTGACCTCTTATGACCATACTGGTGATAGATGAAAGAGCTCCTGCTGGGTGTTTCCGGAGTGCGGTGTGGCGGGTTGCTTGGGGTCAGTGTTAGGAGTTTTGGGGCTGCTGGGGGACTCTGAGAGGGACTTGTTGCTGTTGGCAATGATTTTGTCTCGGGCAAGTGTGATTTTGTTAGCGAAGAATTCTTGTGTTCTGACACAGTCATTCGCATCTGGGGTGAAAGGTAATGGATCCCCAAGGGGTTTGTCAAGCTCACTGAGGATGTTGAAGAGTTCCTTAGTACCGTATTCTGCTGCATTTATGAGGTTTTCGAGGTGTTTTCTTTTTGCTGTTGTGATGTCCTGTTTGTATTGTCTGGATAGCGTGGCCC